>JAQMRL010000008.1:808034-1014552 GCA_035578175.1 Catonia carolina | reverse complement strand
CACATATCAGAGTGCGTATTACGAAAACAGCCATGAAAAAGTACCCTGAGCCCTGTAAGAGACAAAAACCAGACTTTAAAATTTCACTGTTTCACTGAAAGTAGCAAGACTATAGTTCATGTACTTTTTTGACAATTTTCAAACTATTTCACTTAACTAACGATTCTAATGCTTTAAGAGGCGTAGATTACGAAAACAGCCATGAAAAAGTACCCTGAGCCCTGTAAGAGACAAAAACCAGACTTTAAAATTTCACTGTTTCACTGAAAGTAGCAAGACTATAGTTCATGTACTTTTTTGACAATTTTCAAACTATTTCTGTTAACTAACGATTCTGATGCTTTAAGAGGCGTAGATTACGAAAACAGCCATGAAAAAGTACCCTGAGCCCTGTAAGAGACAAAAACCAGACTTTAAAATTTCACTGTTTCACTGAAAGTAGCAAGACTATAGTTCATGTACTTTTTTGACAATTTTCAAACTATTTCACTTAACTAACGATTCTAATGCTTTAAGAGGCGTAGATTACGAAAACAGCCATGAAAAAGTACCCTGAGCCCTGTAAGAGACAAAAACCAGACTTTAAAATTTCACTGTTTCACTGAAAGTAGCAAGACTATAGTTCATGTACTTTTTTGACAATTTTCAAACTATTTCTGTTAACTAACGATTCTGATGCTTTAAAAGGCGTAAATTACGAAAAAAGCCATGAAAAAGTACCTTGAGCCCTGTAAGAGACAAAAACCAGACTTTAAAATTTCACTGTTTCACTGAAATTAGCAAGACTATAGTTCATGTACTTTTTTGACAATTTTCAAACTATTTCTGTTAATTAACGATTCTAAGCTTTAAGAGGCGTAGATTACGAAAACAGCTATGAAAAAGTACCCTGAGCCCTGTAAGAGACAAAAACCAGACTTTAAAATTTCACTGTTTCACTGAAAGTAGCAAGACTATAGTTCATGTACTTTTTTGACAATTTTCAAACTATTTCACTTAACTAACGATTCTAATGCTTTAAGAGGCGTAGATTACGAAAACAGCCATGAAAAAGTACCCTGAGCCCTGTAAGAGACAAAAACCAGACTTTAAAATTTCACTGTTTCACTGAAAGTAGCAAGACGTGTTGGGTGAAGTAATAGTCTTGCTACTTTATAAAAAAGTTCATGTACTTTTTTGACAATTTTCAAACTATTTCTGTTAACTAACGATTCTGATGCTTTAAAAGGCGTAAATTACGAAAACAGCCATGAAAAAGTACCTTGAGCCCTGAAAGAGACAAAAACCAGACTTTAAAATTTCACTGTTTCACTGAAAGTAGCAAGACTATAATAGTTCATGTACTTTTTTGACAATTTTCAAACTATTTCTGTTAACTAACGATTCTGATGCTTTAAGAGGCGTAGATTACGAAAACAGCCATGAAAAAGTACCTTGAGCCCTGTAAGAGACAAAAACCAGACTTTAAAATTTCACTGTTTCACTGAAAGTAGCAAGACTATAGTTCATGTACTTTTTTGACAATTTTCAAACTATTTCACTTAACTAACGATTCTGATGCTTTAAGAGGCGTAGATTACGAAAACAGCCATGAAAAAGTACCCTGAGCCCTGTAAGAGACAAAAACCAGACTTTAAAATTTCACTGTTTCACTGAAAGTAGCAAGACTATAGTTCATGTACTTTTTTTGACAATTTTCAAACTATTTCTTTTAATCAACGATTCTAATGCTTTCAGAGGCGTAGATTACGAAAACAGCCATGAAAAAGTACCTTGAGCCCTGTAAGAGACAAAAACCAGACTTTAAAATTTCACTGTTTCACTGAAAGTAGCAAGACTATAGTTCATGTACTTTTTTGACAATTTTCAAACTATTTCTGTAACTAACGATTCTGATGCTTTAAAAGGCGTAAATTACGAAAACAGCCATGAAAAAGTACCTTGAGCCCTGAAAGAGACAAAAACCAGACTTTAAAATTTCACTGTTTCACTGAAAGTAGCAAGACTATAATAGTTCATGTACTTTTTTGACAATTTTCAAACTATTTCTGTTAACTAACGATTCTGATGCTTTAAGAGGCGTAGATTACGAAAACAGCCATGAAAAAGTACCTTGAGCCCTGTAAGAGACAAAAACCAGACTTTAAAATTTCACTGTTTCACTGAAAGTAGCAAGACTATAGTTCATGTACTTTTTTGACAATTTTCAAACTATTTCACTTAACTAACGATTCTGATGCTTTAAGAGGCGTAGATTACGAAAACAGCCATGAAAAAGTACCCTGAGCCCTGTAAGAGACAAAAACCAGACTTTAAAATTTCACTGTTTCACTGAAAGTAGCAAGACTATAGTTCATGTACTTTTTTGACAATTTTCAAACTATTTCTGTTAACTAACGATTCTGATGCTTTAAAAGGCGTAAATTACGAAAAAAGCCATGAAAAAGTACCTTAAGCCCTGTAAGAGACAAAAACCAGACTTTAAAATTTCACTGTTTCACTGAAATTAGCAAGACTATAGTTCATGTACTTTTTTGACAATTTTCAAACTATTTCTGTTAATTTACGATTCTAAGCTTTAAGAGGCGTAGATTACGAAAACAGCTATGAAAAAGTACCCTGAGCCCTGTAAGAGACAAAAACCAGACTTTAAAATTTCACTGTTTCACTGAAAGTAGCAAGACTATAGTTCATGTACTTTTTTGACAATTTTCAAACTATTTCACTTAACTAACGATTCTAATGCTTTAAGAGGCGTAGATTACGAAAACAGCCATGAAAAAGTACCCTGAGCCCTGTAAGAGACAAAAACCAGACTTTAAAATTTCACTGTTTCACTGAAAGTAGCAAGACGTGTTGGGTGAAGTAATAGTCTTGCTACTTTATAAAAAAGTTCATGTACTTTTTTGACAATTTTCAAACTATTTCTGTTAACTAACGATTCTGATGCTTTAAAAGGCGTAAATTACGAAAACAGCCATGAAAAAGTACCTTGAGCCCTGAAAGAGACAAAAACCAGACTTTAAAATTTCACTGTTTCACTGAAAGTAGCAAGACTATAATAGTTCATGTACTTTTTTGACAATTTTCAAACTATTTCTGTTAACTAACGATTCTGATGCTTTAAGAGGCGTAGATTACGAAAACAGCCATGAAAAAGTACCTTGAGCCCTGTAAGAGACAAAAACCAGACTTTAAAATTTCACTGTTTCACTGAAAGTAGCAAGACTATAGTTCATGTACTTTTTTGACAATTTTCAAACTATTTCACTTAACTAACGATTCTGATGCTTTAAGAGGCGTAGATTACGAAAACAGCCATGAAAAAGTACCCTGAGCCCTGTAAGAGACAAAAACCAGACTTTAAAATTTCACTGTTTCACTGAAAGTAGCAAGACTATAGTTCATGTACTTTTTTTGACAATTTTCAAACTATTTCTTTTAATCAACGATTCTAATGCTTTCAGAGGCGTAGATTACGAAAACAGCCATGAAAAAGTACCTTGAGCCCTGTAAGAGACAAAAACCAGACTTTAAAATTTCACTGTTTCACTGAAAGTAGCAAGACTATAGTTCATGTACTTTTTTGACAATTTTCAAACTATTTCTGTTAACTAACGATTCTGATGCTTTAAAAGGCGTAAATTACGAAAACAGCCATGAAAAAGTACCTTGAGCCCTGAAAGAGACAAAAACCAGACTTTAAAATTTCACTGTTTCACTGAAAGTAGCAAGACTATAATAGTTCATGTACTTTTTTGACAATTTTCAAACTATTTCTGTTAACTAACGATTCTGATGCTTTAAGAGGCGTAGATTACGAAAACAGCCATGAAAAAGTACCTTGAGCCCTGTAAGAGACAAAAACCAGACTTTAAAATTTCACTGTTTCACTGAAAGTAGCAAGACTATAGTTCATGTACTTTTTTGACAATTTTCAAACTATTTCACTTAACTAACGATTCTGATGCTTTAAGAGGCGTAGATTACGAAAACAGCCATGAAAAAGTACCCTGAGCCCTGTAAGAGACAAAAACCAGACTTTAAAATTTCACTGTTTCACTGAAAGTAGCAAGACTATAGTTCATGTACTTTTTTTGACAATTTTCAAACTATTTCTTTTAATCAACGATTCTAATGCTTTCAGAGGCGTAGATTACGAAAACAGCCATGAAAAAGTACCTTGAGCCCTGTAAGAGACAAAAACCAGACTTTAAAATTTCACTGTTTCACTGAAAGTAGCAAGACTATAGTTCATGTACTTTTTTTGACAATTTTCAAACTATTTCTTTTAATCAACGATTCTAATGCTTTCAGAGGCGTAGATTACGAAAACAGCCATGAAAAAGTACCTTGAGCCCTGTAAGAGACAAAAACCAGACTTTAAAATTTCACTGTTTCACTGAAAGTAGCAAGACTATAGTTCATGTACTTTTTTGACAATTTTCAAACTATTTCTGTTAACTAACGATTCTGATGCTTTAAGAGGCGTAGATTGTGAAAACAGCCATGAAAAAGTACCTTGAGCCCTGTAAGAGACAAAAACCAGACTTTAAAATTTCACTGTTTCACTGAAAGTAGCAAGACTATAGTTCATGTACTTTTTTTGACAATTTTCAAACTATTTCTTTTAATCAACGATTCTAATGCTTTAAGAGGCGTAGATTACGAAAACAGCCATGAAAAAGTACCCTGAGCCCTGTAAGAGACAAAAACCAGACTTTAAAATTTCACTGTTTCACTGAAAGTAGCAAGACTATAGTTCATGTACTTTTTTGACAATTTTCAAACTATTTCTGTTAACTAACGATTCTGATGCTTTAAGAGGCGTAGATTACGAAAACAGCCATGAAAAAGTACCTTGAGCCCTGTAAGAGACAAAAACCAGACTTTAAAATTTCACTGTTTCACTGAAAGTAGCAAGACTATAGTTCATGTACTTTTTTGACAATTTTCAAACTATTTCACTTAACTAACGATTCTGATGCTTTAAGAGGCGTAGATTACGAAAACAGCCATGAAAAAGTACCCTGAGCCCTGTAAGAGACAAAAACCAGACTTTAAAATTTCACTGTTTCACTGAAAGTAGCAAGACTATAGTTCATGTACTTTTTTTGACAATTTTCAAACTATTTCTTTTAATCAACGATTCTAATGCTTTCAGAGGCGTAGATTACGAAAACAGCCATGAAAAAGTACCTTGAGCCCTGTAAGAGACAAAAACCAGACTTTAAAATTTCACTGTTTCACTGAAAGTAGCAAGACTATAGTTCATGTACTTTTTTGACAATTTTCAAACTATTTCTGTTAACTAACGATTCTGATGCTTTAAAAGGCGTAAATTACGAAAACAGCCATGAAAAAGTACCTTGAGCCCTGAAAGAGACAAAAACCAGACTTTAAAATTTCACTGTTTCACTGAAAGTAGCAAGACTATAATAGTTCATGTACTTTTTTGACAATTTTCAAACTATTTCTGTTAACTAACGATTCTGATGCTTTAAGAGGCGTAGATTACGAAAACAGCCATGAAAAAGTACCTTGAGCCCTGTAAGAGACAAAAACCAGACTTTAAAATTTCACTGTTTCACTGAAAGTAGCAAGACTATAGTTCATGTACTTTTTTGACAATTTTCAAACTATTTCACTTAACTAACGATTCTGATGCTTTAAGAGGCGTAGATTACGAAAACAGCCATGAAAAAGTACCCTGAGCCCTGTAAGAGACAAAAACCAGACTTTAAAATTTCACTGTTTCACTGAAAGTAGCAAGACTATAGTTCATGTACTTTTTTTGACAATTTTCAAACTATTTCTTTTAATCAACGATTCTAATGCTTTCAGAGGCGTAGATTACGAAAACAGCCATGAAAAAGTACCTTGAGCCCTGTAAGAGACAAAAACCAGACTTTAAAATTTCACTGTTTCACTGAAAGTAGCAAGACTATAGTTCATGTACTTTTTTTGACAATTTTCAAACTATTTCTTTTAATCAACGATTCTAATGCTTTCAGAGGCGTAGATTACGAAAACAGCCATGAAAAAGTACCTTGAGCCCTGTAAGAGACAAAAACCAGACTTTAAAATTTCACTGTTTCACTGAAAGTAGCAAGACTATAGTTCATGTACTTTTTTGACAATTTTCAAACTATTTCTGTTAACTAACGATTCTGATGCTTTAAGAGGCGTAGATTGTGAAAACAGCCATGAAAAAGTACCTTGAGCCCTGTAAGAGACAAAAACCAGACTTTAAAATTTCACTGTTTCACTGAAAGTAGCAAGACTATAGTTCATGTACTTTTTTTGACAATTTTCAAACTATTTCTTTTAATCAACGATTCTAAAGCTTTAAGAGGCGTAGATTACGAAAACAGCCATGAAAAAGTACCCTGAGCCCTGTAAGAGACAAAAACCAGACTTTAAAATTTCACTGTTTCACTGAAAGTAGCAAGACTATAGTTCATGTACTTTTTTGACAATTTTCAAACTATTTCACTTAACTAACGATTCTGATGCTTTAAGAGGCGTAGATTACGAAAAC
The DNA here is from genome assembly GCA_035578175.1 of Catonia carolina. NCBI lineage: Eukaryota > Metazoa > Arthropoda > Insecta > Hemiptera > Achilidae > Catonia > Catonia carolina. Next base: position 1,008,011 of record JAQMRL010000008.1, on the reverse strand, counting down.
AGCCATGAAAAAGTACCCTGAGCCCTGTAAGAGACAAAAACCAGACTTTAAAATTTCACTGTTTCACTGAAAGTAGCAAGACTATAGTTCATGTACTTTTTTGACAATTTTCAAACTATTTCACTTAACTAACGATTCTGATGCTTTAAGAGGCGTAGATTACGGAAACAGCCATGAAAAAGTACCCTGAGCCCTGTAAGAGACAAAAACCAGACTTTAAAATTTCACTGTTTCACTGAAAGTAGCAAGACTATAGCAAGTTCATGTACTTTTTTTGACAATTTTCAAACTATTTCTTTTAATCAACGATTCTAATGCTTTCAGAGGCGTAGATTACGAAAACAGCCATGAAAAAGTACCTTGAGCCCTGTAAGAGACAAAAACCAGACTTTAAAATTTCACTGTTTCACTGAAAGTAGCAAGACTATAATAGTTCATGTACTTTTTTGACAATTTTCAAACTATTTCTGTTAACTAACGATTCTGATGCTTTAAAAGGCGTAAATTACGAAAACAGCCATGAAAAAGTACCTTGAGCCCTGAAAGAGACAAAAACCAGACTTTAAAATTTCACTGTTTCACTGAAAGTAGCAAGACTATAATAGTTCATGTACTTTTTTGACAATTTTCAAACTCTTTCTGTTAACTAACGATTCTGATGCTTTAAGAGGCGTAGATTACGAAAACAGCCATGAAAAAGTACCTTGAGCCCTGTAAGAGACAAAAACCAGACTTTAAAATTTCACTGTTTCACTGAAAGTAGCAAGACTATAGTTCATGTACTTTTTTGACAATTTTCAAACTATTTCTGTTAATTAACGATTCTAATGCTTTAAGAGGCGTAGATTACGAAAACAGCCATGAAAAAGTACCCTGAGCCCTGTAAGAGACAAAAACCAGACTCTAAAATTTCACTGTTTCACTGAAAGTAGCAAGACTACAGTTCATGTACTTTTTTGACAATTTTCAAACTATTTCTGTTAACTAACGATTCTGATGCTTTAAAAGGCGTAAATTACGAAAACAGCCATGAAAAAGTACCCTGAGCCCTGTAAGAGACAAAAATCAGACTTTAAAATTTCACTGTTTCACTGAAAGTAGCAAGACTATAGTTCATGTACTTTTTTGACAATTTTCAAACTATTTCTGTTAATTAACGATTCTAATGCTTTAAGAGGCGTAGATTACGAAAACAGCTATGAAAAAGTACCCTGAGCCCTGTAAGAGACAAAAACCAGACTTTAAAATTTCACTGTTTCACTGAAAGTAGCAAGACTATAGTTCATGTACTTTTTTGACAATTTTCAAACTATTTCACTTAACTAACGATTCTGATGCTTTAAAAGGCGTAAATTACGAAAACAGCCATGAAAAAGTACCCTGAGCCCTGTAAGAGACAAAAATCAGACTTTAAAATTTCACTGTTTCACTGAAAGTAGCAAGACTATAGTTCATGTACTTTTTTGACAATTTTCAAACTATTTCTGTTAATTAACGATTCTAATGCTTTCAGAGGCGTAGATTACGAAAACAGCCATGAAAAAGTACCTTGAGCCCTGTAAGAGACAAAAACCAGACTTTAAAATTTCACTGTTTCACTGAAAGTAGCAAGACTATAGTTCATGTACTTTTTTGACAATTTTCAAACTATTTCTGTTAACTAACGATTCTGATGCTTTAAGAGGCGTAGATTGTGAAAACAGCCATGAAAAAGTACCTTGAGCCCTGTAAGAGACAAAAACCAGACTTTAAAATTTCACTGTTTCACTGAAAGTAGCAAGACTATAGTTCATGTACTTTTTTTGACAATTTTCAAACTATTTCTTTTAATCAACGATTCTAATGCTTTAAGAGGCGTAGATTACGAAAACAGCCATGAAAAAGTACCCTGAGCCCTGTAAGAGACAAAAAACGCACTCTGATATGTGCACTGTTTCACTGAAAGTAGCAAGACTATAGTTCATGTACTTTTTTTGACAATTTTCAAACTATTTCTTTTAATCAACGATTCTAATGCTTTAAGAGGCGTAGATTACGAAAACAGCCATGAAAAAGTACCTTGAGCCCTGTAAGAGACAAAAACCAGACTCTGAAATTTCACTGTTTCACTGAAAGTAGCAAGACTATAGTTCATGTACTTTTTTGACAATTTTCAAACTATTTCACTTAACTAACGATTCTAATGCTTTAAGAGGCGTAGATTACGAAAACAGCCATGAAAAAGTACCCTGAGCCCTGTAAGAGACAAAAACCAGACTTTCAAATTTCACTGTTTCACTGAAAGTAGCAAGACTATAAGTTCATGTACTTTTTTGACAATTTTCAAACTATTTCTGTTAACTAACGATTCTGATGCTTTAAGAGGCGTAGATTACGAAAACAGCTATGAAAAAGTACCCTGAGCCCTGTAAGAGACAAAAACCAGACTCTAAAATTTCACTGTTTCACTGAAAGTAGCAAGACTATAGTTCATGTACTTTTTTGACAATTTTCAAACTATTTCTGTTAACTAACGATTCTGATGCTTTAAGAGGCGTAGATTGTGAAAACAGCCATGAAAAAGTACCTTGAGCCCTGAAAGAGACAAAAACCAGACTTTAAAATCTCACTGTTTCACTGAAAGTAGCAAGACTATAGTTCATGTACTTTTTTGACAATTTTCAAACTATTTCTGTTAACTAACGATTCTGATGCTTTAAGAGGCGTAGATTACGAAAACAGCCATGAAAAAGTACCTTGAGCCCTGTAAGAGACAAAAACCAGACTTTAAAATTTCACTGTTTCACTGAAAGTAGCAAGACTATAGTTCATGTACTTTTTTGACAATTTTCAAACTATTTCACTTAACTAACGATTCTAATGCTTTAAGAGGCGTAGATTACGAAAACAGCCATGAAAAAGTACCCTGAGCCCTGTAAGAGACAAAAACCAGACTTTAAAATTTCACTGTTTCACTGAAAGTAACAAGACAGTTCATGTACTTTTTTGACAATTTTCAAACTATTTCTGTTAACTAACGATTCTTATGCTTTAAGAGGCGTAGATTACGAAAACAGCCATGAAAAAGTACCCTGAGCCCTGTAAGAGACAAAAACCAGACTTTAAAATTTCACTGTTTCACTGAAAGTAGCAAGACTATAGTTCATGTACTTTTTTTGACAATTTTCAAACTATTTCTTTTAATCAACGATTCTAATGCTTTCAGAGGCGTAGATTACGAAAACAGCCATGAAAAAGTACCTTGAGCCCTGTAAGAGACAAAAACCAGACTTTAAAATTTCACTGTTTCACTGAAAGTAGCAAGACTATAGTTCATGTAGGCTACATGAACTATTTATTTAGTCTTGCTACTTTCAGTGAAACAGTGAAAAAATTTAAAGTCTTGTTTTTGTCTGTTCTAGTTCTTATGGTACTTTTTTATAGTTGTTTTCGTAATCTGCGCCTCTTAAATCATCAGAATCGATGATTAACCGAAATAGTTTTGAAATTGTCAAAAAAAGCACCTGAACTATTTATTTAGTCTTGCTACTTTCAGTGAAACAGTGAAAAATTAAAAGTCTTGTCTTTGTCTCTTACAGGGCTCTGGGTACTCTATCATGGCGGTTTTCGTAATCTACGCCTTCTAAAGCATCAGAATCGATGATTAACAGAAATCGTTTGAAAATTGTCAAAAAAAGTACATGAACTATGCTTTTTGCAACCAGTCACTTTCTAATTTGGAAAATTTTCACTTATACCTCTTTACAACAACAGTCCACCTGGAGTTTACAAGGGACACCATGGAGAAATGGTTTTTAACAGGGAGAGTGTATTCAGGTGTATAATATAAAAGGTGAATACAATATTTTTGCTTAAACAAGTACATGAGAAAGAAGACTCAAATGAGTAATGTATAAATAAACGATGCAATTTCCTCGTGTCGGTTCATTTAAGATTTATTTTAAAATATAAAATATATATCAACAAAGTAACAAATAATAACTTATAACAACACAGAGGGATACCAAAAATCCACATCCCCATTTCCTGTTCTTAGACCATTATCACGGACCTTATCAATTGACACTGGCTCGTTGGTATCGTTCAAAGTTTATTGTCTCAGTCAGAATCTAGCAGAAGATGGTGTAACAGACGTGCACTGTGTGGCTGGAATGGTCACAAGATAATTCGTGTGACCGGATTGAAAGAATTAGCGACTGAGGCTGGAGAAGCAAAGCGGAGGTAGAATTCCACTAAATGCTTCAATGAATTGAATCTGAACATTGTGTAGCCTCAAAATAGCTAAAAAAACTTGTCCTTTTAATAAACACATGGACCGAGTACAAATGTCCAGGAAAGTGAAAAAAGTCACGTCACTACATTTTATGTAAAGTGTCTGTCCATGTGTGTAAGTTAAGCGTCAAAAATTTACCAAAACCCTGAATCTTAAAATGGGTCGCAGAAAGCTGAAGATTTCAAGAATTTCAGTATGGTGAGCAGGAGGCCATTATTAAGTGATTAGGCACGGAATAAGAAAAATGTTCATTTTCTAATTCGTGCATCACCGGATATCAATAATCACAACATGGCAAATCCGGATGAGAGCTTAATTTTTATAAAAAGGGTGATCACAATCAGTCCAGGCAAAAAGTCAAGAAATGTTTGATGTTTTTTTTTTTTGGAATCCCTCAACATCACATTTATACACTATAATACACAACAACGAAAAAAATGTTTTAAAAAAAAATACACTATACACTCTATACACTATCAAGGATAAGTAAAAAAGCACCATGCAAACCAGACAAATCCTGGCATTAATAATGATAAAAAAAAACATTAACAAAATGCACAAATATAAAATTGCTGTTCAATTCATTCAGATTAAAATTTTAAATTAACAACAAGATTTAATATTTTAAAATTTTTATTTTATAAAAAAGCTACTTGATTCGTGCCGTTAAGGTCTGAGAAAAAAGATCTGTCAAAGATTTATTTTTTTTTGCGTCCAGGAGGAGTGTAAGACATGTCAGTAAGTCATCTATAGTATTCAGATGAGTGGAAGTCCCCTAGCCGTGGGAGTGAGAGAATGGATAACGCTCTCACTCGCACAACCCATACGCGCCTACCCAATAACATTGTCGTATAATTTCACTCATTGTTGTGAGCAAGCGTTTATGCATCCAGTAAACTAATAAGCAAGATAACGACTGTTGTATGTTTTCACATTTGGATTACTACAACGGTGAAGACCTTTGGGTGCATGCGTAGTTATGCCACATATCTCCCTCTCACTCTCACGGCTATGGGACATTAGTTGGTCTGATACTTATACATGTGGAAGATGATTTCGCTGAGAGAGGAAAAGAGCGATGATGAAATTAAAGGATACAAAAAAAATCACACACAAGTACAAAAGAGCTCTTTGCTGGAACACAAGTCAATTTCAATTTTGTAGTTTCTGATAAAATACTAAAATAAATTGCGAAGAACCACACGGCTGAGCTGAGTAGGTCGATTTGGCACAAAGAACACACACTCATAATGAAGATGTTTGAGTCTTAAAAGACTCAAACAACTTAATTTTTGTCTGCTTCAAATAAATTTGAATTACTTATAATTTAACATTAATTAAGTAAAATTTAAATAAGTAATTAATAAATTAAATTATTTAATTTAATAATTAATTATAATAATTTAATTATTATTTAATTTAATAATAAATTAAATAAGTAATTTAAAGTAAGTAATTAATTAAGTAATTTTAACATTACTTAATTTTTGTCTGCTTCAAATAAATTTGAATTACTTAATTTAACATTAATTAAGTAAAATTTAAATAAGTAATTAATAATTCGATTCGTTGCTAAAAATAAGAGTATTTACAAAACTGGGATATTTTTTTTAAATTGACCAAAAGATTCTTTTTGCACATTTCAACATTGAGCGTGTAATATTTTTGATTAAATATTAGATATTTACACTGCGTAGAATAAAGAATGAACAACTACGTGGTATATGGTACACAAGATACTGGTAACGCAATATAAGCAGACGATCGTCAGCGAGAGTAAGACTGGACTATGCGGGAGGTGGAAGTGCTACTATATGTGCTCTCCTAAATACATCATAGCTACACCTATAACCATCACATCATGTTGTAGTTTCACTCTTACATTCATTTATTATGTTTACAACTATGTCATTTTATAAACATCCCATTCTATTATTTATTGATTCTTAATAATTATCCTAAATAATAATTAATAATTATTAAAATAGGGTGAAGGGGGTACGGGTGATGCATGCTGGGAAAACGATTCTTCTATTACTCTGACACAAAACATTCCTTTTCAAACTTTCCCTATTTAACATATTTCTTCATATTTATTACATTCATTTATTTACATATTTTGGTATAAATTGGTAAGTTAAATATTATGAATCCGACCAAATTAATAACCTGGTCGGTATTTCTTAAATTAATGCGCCGGATGATAAAAATATGTTTTTGGTATAGTTATTAGATGCTACCACTACAAATGCATCTATAGCTGTGAAACACTACTAACACTCATTCATTCTCCCATTAACATAACAACACACTGCATTCCTCCCAACTACATGGAGCTGCGACTCGAGCAAAACTTGGCATTGTCTATTATTGTCTATCATTGTCATTTTCTATTATTGTCTATTATTGTTGTGTATTGGCATTGTCTATTGTTTATTTATTTTTACCGTGTCCTTAACCGTTTCATGTTTCAACCGTCGGGCAAGAACAGGACGGCACATTACGGCAAAAAATTAAGCAAACAAGAAGGGAGAATTGAAATCGATAAAAATGGTCCACAGATGGAGACAGAAATTACAGATCGTTGAACACACGAGGACACTGCTCAGGTTCATCAATTGTCATACCTGTTGGACAACGATAAACGGGGCACGAGGCACGAGGCATGAGGCATGAGGCATGTGTGCAAAGTTGTTACTCCTTCCATTGTAAAACATTTTATCATTTTCATGGTGGCCTAATATCACATTGAAATTTCTTCGATCATAAATCGTTGGTCGTTCTGTTACGAGAGTTGGTCCGCCAGTAATCCACGATTAAACAACCCGCGTACAACTTCCCAATCGTCAGCTGTTCATCTGCAAATTCAATCAAACGACATTTTTCACTTCCTTTCTCGTACATTAAATTTAAAAATACAAGAAAATAGTTCTGTACCTAAGAAGTAAAAGGTGTTAACTCCAATTTGGTAATTTTTCAGAAAAGCCAATAAGTAGCAGTTACTGTCTTTTCATTATTGTAACAAAATTTCAGTAGGTGTTGGAAACTTTAAATTTACATCCAGTTTCTACAGAAACCGTTTGTTATCTACAAATGTTATTTTTCATAACTTTGTCAACTCCTTCCCACCCAAAGTTTGACCTTACGGTTTTCTTTGTTTTGTCACTTTTTCACGTTCTACATTAGTGTTAACTCGAACGTTCATTAAGTTGAAAAAAACCTGAAGTGGAATACCTAGTGCTAACACTACCGTTATAAAGAAGCAGCATTTTATACACAACGCTTGAAAATATTTCAAAATTTAACCGTAGCCTACTGTTTAGTAACAGACGAATAAAAATACAAATTCAAGCAAAATTTACTCGATTATCAGCAAAACACATTCAATAACGATTTTACAAAAACTCTTTTATATCAACTATAAAATTGAAGGATTAGAGCATTTCTTTCCGATTTAAAAGGTAGTTTTAACTCAATTTTGCTAAAATTGGAGTTAACACTCTTTACCTCTTTGGTACAGAGTTTACTCTAAATTTATGCTAAATTAAAAACTGAAAAAATTCAGAACAGGTTTCTAAGGTATTTGTATTTTAAAAAGCATAAATGTCATTATTCCTTTCCGACTAATGAGCTGAGAAAATCGTTCAATATAATGTCGCTTGAAAATAGACGAGACTTGAATTCACTCTCACTGATTTACAAAATTTTGAACAATAAAATTGATATTGTTGTTTGTTGTTGTTTAGGTGATCAGCCTGTAGGCTGGTTTGAACCTCTAGAGGTTTTACTAAGTAAATCAAGAAGTGAGGTGGTTTACAATTGCCACAACTCACCGAGTGGAAAAGTACACTTATCAGCATGCCGGGCCCTCTGAAAAGCACATATTTTCCACTCTGCAAATGACACTTTCACTTCATTCACCACAGGGTCCAACTGTATAATGAAATCCATTACTCTCAGAGGAGATAACAGTGATTAGTGTCACAATACACCTGTACCTCTTCTGTTGTTAAATGATTCAGTCATTTAATTGGGTGACCATGTGATAAGAAACACAACTATTTATTTTAGCCCTGCAACTAACAGATTGAGTGTAAATAATTTGACACTCCACCTGTCAGTTATGGGCAAATTTATAATTTATAAATCCAAAATTCCAACACATCCAGTAAGCCGGCATTTTCAGTAATCCGGCACCGAACTACTGACATTCTACTGTATTAGTTTTTATTTTTTACAATAATTAATTAAACATTTTACATAATTCATAAATTTTTTTCCTGATAAGCAAAACTTGAATTGTAATTCTACCTTTCAAATTGATATACCACGCGTAATTGAGCACATCTCACTAAGTAGTGATCCATTATCAAGACCTACGTTTAATAGATTTTTTACATTCCTAGAAACAGAACGTTGTACCATGAAAATTCTCCAGTAAATAAAAAGCTGACACATGATAATAAATGTAAACAATATTATTGATCCTTTTTTTGACAATCTGTCATCTTTTACAAAAAACATGTGTTCAGTTCTTGAATAAATAACAATATTGTAGAATATATTACAATTTATAAGAGACTTTACAATAAATCTATTATTGTCCATTTTTAACAATCAGTTAAGTTATAAAAAAAACGTATTCCTAAATCTGAATTTTTGTTTCACGGCTCCTGTTCTGATATTTTTTTCTTTTCTTTCTAAAATATACTGTAATTTATTCGAAAGTGTATACAGCTTCGTTTAAATTTTTATGTTAGTTTGTGTGTATTATATTCAATTTTATACCATTATATTACTATACTATCATATTAAAATATTATATTCATCATATTCATAAATGTTATAATCATATCACATTCATATACGAGGTCTGTCCAATAAATACGCCAACTGAGCTCATAAAAACTTTATTTTACAAAATTTAGTCTACATCAATTTTGTCCCCTTCAAAGTACTCTCTATTTGTTGTTATGCACTTATTCCATTTTCTTTTTTTTTCACTGTTTAAAGCACCCTTGGAAGTCCTCAGCAGTTAGGCTTTTTAGTGTTCTCGTCGTTTCTTGCTTTATTGTGTCAAAATCTTCCCAGTGATGTCCCCTCATCACATTTTTCCATTTTGGGAATAGGAAAAAGTCGCAGGGGTGATATCTGGCGAAGAAGAAGGATGATCAAGGATGGTGATTAAATTTTTTGCCAGAAACTGGCGAACAATCAATGCTGAATGTGGAGGTGCATTGTCATGGTGAAGGATCCATCCATCACCTTGACAAATGTTCAGTTAAAATAGTGTGCACTGTTGATTTTCTTAGATTCAGTTCATCAGCTATCATTCGGACAGTTTTTTGACGATCAGTACGGACAAGGGACCGCACATGATCAATGTTGTCGTTCAACACAGATGGTTGAAGGTCGTCCCAGCCTTGCATCATCCGTGGCGTCTTGTCGGCCATCTTCAAAGCGCTTAAACCACTTGAAAACGGATGTTTTCTTCACAGCATTATCACTGTAAACAGCTGTCAACATTTCAGTAATTTCTTTATAACTTTTACCACACTTCACCAAAAACTTGATAGTGATTCGTTGCTCCGTGATTTCGTCAGTTTCCATTTTCGACAAACAGTAAAAACAAGGACAACAGAAACTAACATAACTAGCACTATAGGCACAGTTTGACGATCCGCCAAGCACTGAAGGCTCATGGGGAATCAGGCAACTAGCGCCGCTAGTGGGTGGGACTATAGTCCGCGTCATGGGCGCTAGCTTGCACAAGTTTGCGTATTTATTGGACAGACCTCGTATTGTATTGTAGGTTATGAAGTTGAAGCATCATTATAAGCTAGTTAAATTATGGGGATTGTATGTGTTATACAGTATAATATGTTTTAAGAGAGCAGAGTATTGGGTCTTACCAATGTTGTTGCTCTCACATCTAATAAATTAGGTTGTAAGTTTATCACTTGTGTGTATCCGCATAAAAATTAAGTGTGCACAAAATACATTACTTGTCAGAAAAGTTAGTAAATACAGATTTATTTATCGGCTTCAATATGAAAGGGATTTAACTCGCTGACAAATTCAACAAATTTTCTGGCTGATGGTTTGATTTGCTGCCCATAACAGACAGGTGGAGTGTCAAATTATTTACACTCAATCTGTTAGTTGCAGGGCTAAAATAAATAGTTCTGTTTCTTGTCATATGGTCAGCCAATTAAATGACTGAATCATTAAAGAACAGAAAAGGTAGAGGTGTAAAAGACAGTAATCAGAGTTATCTTCTCTGAAAGAAATGAATTTCATTATACAGCCAGACCCTGTGGTGAATGAAGGGAAGGTGTCATTTGCAGAGTGGAAAATATGTGCTTTTCAGAGGGCCCGGCATGCTGATAAGCGTACTTTTCCAGTCAGTGAGGAAGGCAATGGTAAACCACCTCACTCCTTGTTTTACTTAGTAAAACCTCTACACGTTCAAACCAGCCTTTCGGCTGATGATCTAAACAACAACAACAATGGTTTGATTTGAAAAGATAAATGTCTTTTCCTCACAACTAACACAAAGCTACACAAAGGAAAACAATACACCACAGCCAGCCCACGGTGTAGGAGTCAGTGCGACCGAGTTCTATGCTAGGGGTCCAAGGTTTGATTCTTGGTCAGGTCCGGTATTTTTTCATCTGAATATCATCTATAGTTGATCTACTGTAAGAGTACTTTGCGCGAGGCAAGCGCCTGCCTATACATTGTAAATGAAAGTTCCTCTACACTAGTTGGCGCATATCTACCTCTCCCTCCGCCTGACAATATTATTTCGCACTACGTTCCATCATTAAAATAGTATCTGCATCCAGCTAAAATAAACATTACCTATCCTTTAACCGTTTTCAATTATATCGTTCTGATCGCTTGTTATTATTGTAGTTCAACACAGCAACTTCTTAATTAATTATTTTAACCATTACATTTAACAAAACAATTGTTTTCTACTTTTTAATGTTTACCACTTTTATGTTTCAAAAACTCAACACATTCACTATCACGAATGTTAACAAAACACAGCTTACAAAACTTTTCAACATCAGTCTACGAAGAAAATCGAAACGAACCGATACAATACCAAAAGCCAGTGCAAACAGATAATAGATAACAGATAACAGATAGATTGGTAGGATTAATGGGCCAGTGCAAACAGTTGTTTTAAACCAGTCACAGACATTAATTTTAATGATACGAAATAAACAATCTGAAATGATTAAACAACGAATCACTGGAATTGTTTACTCTCCTGTTATAATGCAAGCATATTAGTCTTATATTACTTGTGCTCAAAAATAAACTTGAGTTTATAATAAAAACCTACTAATCATAAATAATGATGTAATAATAGTAAATAACGTAATGAAAAATAACAATGAAAGAGAAACAATAGTAAAAGTTTTAGTTATTAATGGTAAACTAAGTTCGATTTATGAAACATTTTCTAACAAATGAATTGAACGAGTTTTTATTATATTAAGGTTAGAGCGAATAAATCAGTGTCATATGGAATTGTTGTTTGTTGATCATGCAGTGTGTATTTTTAATTGATGCGCATGCTCATCACTTGTATTGGTGGTTGCATATGTCGGAGTACTCTTAGTGGCGTAGACAGACTCTACATCATCTCTAAAAGAAGAATGTAGCTGCCCTGTAAGGAATGTACATGACACCAGTTAACTAAAGCACTCACCTCCAACTGGTGGTAAGAGAAGATTGAATTGGACGTTGTCCGTGTGTGGCCAAAGACTTCTCAAAGCTTTCTTCAACTGAATATCGGCTTTTCTTCTGTCTGAAACTGATCACAACTTCATAGTTATTTGGCCTCGCATAACACATTCATACATCACAACTAAACTTCATTGTCACGTACAACAATATATGACTACATTATATCTAACTATACCAATCATATAAAAGAAGAAAAACATAAATTTGGTAAAATAGATGAACATTTTAAGAAACAATGTAAAGAAACAACATTTTGTAGAACAATGTCATATAGAAAATAAAAATAGAATTGAAAAATATGAGATGTTCCATATTTATAAATATTTAAAAGAGCAAAAGCAGGACATTTTGAATGAACAGGTCAAATTTAGGAATGATGAAGAAGTGATATTGACTGCTGCTGCTATCTACAGTAAATATGAGAAGGGATAAATTAAAATAAATTAATTTTAAATCAGTTTTATACAAGTGACTGAAGATGTATCATCTTCCGTAAATTTTAAATAAGTGAGATAAAAATTTTTCAATTTTTTTATTTACTCTGATGATGGTGGATCCACTGAAACACGTGTAAGTAAGAATTAAAATAAAGGTGACACAGTTTAAAAAGAAGGTTAGTAAAATTATTATATTAATTCATTATATGAAATAGAAAGAATATACGAGTAGATTAGAGAGAAAGTGGGCCGGATAGAAACGAGTGATTAGAGGCCACGCATTCGCTTTCAATGTCCAACAAAAACTGTGTAAACGTCGACAGGAAAACCAAACATTTTTCCATACTTTTCAGATGGTGTTTCTATTCCATCAATAATCACTTATAAGGGAAATACGAGGTGTGATTGGAAAGTTTTAAGAATGTGCTTGTAATGGTAGTAGAATGGTGGGTGGTACGTAGTTAGATGCTACTCCCTCCTTCAAAATAGTCCCCTTCCAACTGAACACACCGACTTCAATGGTGTTTCCACTTTTCGAAACATTCCTGGAAATTTTTTTCCTGGAGTGTGTTAAGAACGCGCTCTGTATTTGCCTGGATGTCTTCAATCGAGTCAGATCACTTCCCTTTCAGTAAAAATTTCAGTTTAGGAAACAGGTAGAAGTCCGCAGGGGCCAAATCAGGGGAATATGGCGGTTGTGGAAGCACAGGAATGTTGAATTTGGTCAAAAATTCAACGATGGAGAAGGCACGATGAGCCGGAGCATTGTCATGGTGTAGAACCCAACTCCTGTCTTTCCACAATGCAGGCCTTTTCTTCCGCACCTTTTCGTGCAAACGCTGAAGGATACATTTGTAGTATTCCTGGTTAATTGTCTGTCCTCCAGGCGTAAATTCATGATGCACAATACCGGTAGAATCGAAAAAAATCACCAACATTGTCTTCACCTTCGACCGACTTTGCCGTGCTTTTTTCAGTCGTGGCGAACTTGGAGTCTTCCACTGCGAAGACTGCACTTTGGTTTCAGGATCATATCCATATACCCACGTTTCGTCACCTGTGATTACCCGGTTTTGAAACAAAATTTCACACAAACTCGTTGCTCCGTTTTTACGCCCATTTTCACGCAGACAGAATCCGGCAACAAGCACTAACAGACCCGCACTCAACCAGCTGCCTCATTGAACTGAATAAAGGAAATGCAGTTTCCTGTCAGAGGGCGTTCAAGGACAAGCCAATGACTCACTCCCCACTCTCCGTGTACCCACCCGCCAAACAAATAAGCAGTACCAAATCCATTCTTAAAACTTTCCAATCACACCTCGTATTAGCCCCTAACAGGCAGGTGGAGGGTTAAATTAAATGCACTCCATCTGCTGGTTCCAGGGCTACACAAAAAATAGTTCTGTTTCTTATCACATAGTCATCCAATTATATGACTCAACTATTTAACAACAAAACAGGTACAAGGTGTAAAAAAACACTTATATGCTTTTCACGATTGATGAGCTCTGTTTGTTGTTGGACGTGTTTAGACCAATCCGAACGTTTGCCACCGTTGTCAGATTGTACATGACAAACATTACACGCGCATTCGTATAAAAGCCGCATTAGTTCATTCTCGTCTTGCATCTCGTACTGAACACGTCGAAATTAAGGACGTGAAGAAGCTATTTTTTAACAGTTTTGTTGACTCCTAGTAAAAGAAAGAAAACTGTTAGATAGATACTAGAGAGACTGATAATGAAAACGCTGGTGAAAGCAATACCTAGTAAAGTAGGCGATTCATTCATAATTACAGTAAACCAAACATTTCTAGTCATGTAATTAAGCTATAGGCAATATTAGAGGTCACATTAATTTCTTATAAGGTTTATGAAGAAAACATTTTCTCCGGAATAAACCACAGCTTACAAAATGTACGTAGAAACTGGATGGTAGTGAAATGTACGAGTAGTGTCTTACTGTTGAGGTTGGCAGCACTGCAAATATTTCACTTCCCTTCCTCACAGCCGATTCATACGCAAAGGTAATCTCGTGACATCAGTATCTATACCTTCCTATAATTTCTATTTCATATAATGGATTTATATAATAATTTCACCAACCTTTTTTTTTAAACTGCATCACCTTTATTTCTATTCTTACTTACACGTGTTTCGGTGGATCCACCGAAACACGTGTAAGTAAGAATAAAAATAAAGGTGACACAGTTTAAAAAGAAGGTTGGTGAAATTATTATATAAAGTCATTATAAGAAATAGAAATAATTTCAAACTGCAGGATGCATTAGAAAGATTTATAGTACATTTGTTTTAGGAAGAAGCGTGTAAGGGGAGGGCGAGTAGGTAGAGTAGGGATAGTTTCAAAGGGGCAAGTGTTGTCTCCTTCTCACTTAATGATCATTCCCTCTCTTTCTAACTGTATACTACTGTTACAACTAGGAGGTGCTTCCCCCACCACTAAACAGAACAGCTCAGCGGCACACACCGTTGGAGGGAAAGCTTCTAGCTACAACAAATGACCTATACTTCCTATAATTATATAGAGCAAGTGAAAGTAAAAAAATCTGGTGTGAAACACTCACACGACTTTCTCTTGCCAGTGCAAATAATTAACAATAAAACTAACATTAGTAATAAAACATTAGAAATAAATAAAAAACTAACCTTATTTCAATCATGAGAGAAACACGAAAAATGAAAATCAACCTCAGTTTGGCCTAAAAATACGGAAAATCACTCATTCACGCTCAACTAGGCTCTGTAGAGAAAAATGCTTTAAATAAAAGTTGTAGATCTTTTAATTTTCTATAAATTTGATTATATACACTTTTGTCATAAAATGAATACTAAGGCCGAAATCTTAAAAAAAATCGATTTTTCACACGTTTTCTTGAGAAAAAAACAGAAAATTGCTAATTACCGCTAAACTAAGCGTTATACAAAAAAATGTTTGGAATAAATGTTGTAGAATTTTTAATTCTTTACAACTTCTGTTATATAAATTTTTGCGCTAAAATGCATATTAAAGCCATAATCTTAAAAAAACAACGTTTTTACGTGAAAACAGCCTCACCAAGAATTTCAGCAAAAATGGCGCCTACCCTATCTTGTAGAGAATAAAAAATTGAGTAAATGAGGCGATTTAAAAAAAAATCGTAGGACCAGTTTTTGAGAAAATCACAAAAAAGTGAAAAAGTATACGAATAAACTACTACTTCCGGTTGACCGTTTTTGATGAAAATGTTCGTGTCGGGTCCGGTAGTGGTATGTAACTTAAGTTTCAAGTTCATACGATGTTCCGTTCTTGAGATATTTTGTATACACACACACAGACACACACACACACACACAGACCAATCGCTAAAAACATGTTTTTTGGGTTCATGGGGTCTGAAAACGTGTAGATCCGGTGAAAACTCGATTTCTTAAAATCGACATGAAAACAATACTTTCCTTCCTATATATTCATATAGGCAAGAGAAAGTAAAAATAAAAAGTGAACTTACTTCTTGTAAATGTACCAGTGTACAGACGTAAACTGTCTCTGACGAGTGCAAACAAAGTCGCTTTGTAACCGACTTTGCCATCATCATCCACCGGTATATTCAACCTCATCAATTTCCTGTAAGCCGTTCTGTTTGGGCATTTAGCGCCGAGTCCAAGAGGCGGTGACATTTTCTTCAACATTTCAAACAATTCTTTAAAGTGTATTTTTCCCCTGCAAAAAAAAACATCACGACACAATCATTAAATGATCTATTGAACAGAGTGAGCATTAATACAAGCAATTGGGGTTTTTATACTTACTTTTTAAACAGACAGCTGGAGGAGTGTCAGATTATTTACACTCAATCTGTTAGTTGCAGGGCTAAAATAAATAGTTCTGTTTCTTATCACATGGTCACCCAATTAAATGACTGAATCATTTAAGAACAGAAGAGGTAGAGGTGTACTGTGACACTAATCACAGTTATCTCCTCTGAAAGTAATGAATTTCATTATACAGTTGGACCCTGTGGTGAATGAAGTGATAGTGTCATTTGCAGAGTGGAAAATATGTGCTTTTCAGAGGGACCGGCATGCTGATAAGACGTGTACTTTTCCACTCAGTGAGGAAGGCAAATGTAAACCACCTCACTCCTCGATTTACTTAGTAAAACCTCTACAGGTTCAAACCAGCCAACCAGGCTGATAACCTAAACAAACAACAATACTTACTTTAACAACTCTATAAAAAAAAATTCTAGTGTGAAACACTCACACAACTTTCTCTTGCCAATGCAAATAATGGCAAATATAGCATAACATTAGAAAGAAACAAAAAACTAACCTCAAAATATATAACCTTATTTTAATCATGAGTGAAAGATGCAAAATGAAAATTGACCTCAGTTTGGCTTAAAAATACGGAAAATCACTCTTTCACGCTAAACTAGGCTCTGTAGAGAAAAATGCTCTAAATAAAAGTTGTACATCTTTTAATTTCCTATAAATTTTATTATACACCTTTTGTCGTAAAATGCCGAAATCTTTAAAAAAAAATCTAATCTATCTTTTTAAAATCTAAGGCCAAAATCCTTAAAAAATTGATTTTTCACACGATTTCGTTAGAAAAAACTGAAAATTGCTAATTACTGCTAAACTAAGTGTTATACAAAAAAATGTTAGAGATAAAAGTTGTAGGATTTTAAATTCTCTACAACTTTTATTATATACATTTTTGCGATAAAATGCATATTTAAGTCGCAATCTTGAAAAAAACAATTTTTTTTACGAAAAACAGCCTCACCAAGAATTTCAGAAGAGATAGCACCTACACTATCTTGTAGAGCATAAAAAATTTAGTAAACCAGGCAATTTTTAAAAAAATTATAAGACCTGTTTTTGAGAAAATTGCAAAAAAGTGAACAAATTACACGAATAAACTACTACTTCCGTTTGACCGATTTTGATGAAAATATTCGTGTCGGGTCCAGTAGTGGTATGTAATCTAAGTTTCAAGTTTAAAGGTCATACAATGTTCTGTTCTTGAGATATTCTGTTCACACACACACAGATCAATCGCTAAAAACACATTTTTTGGGTTGAGGGGGTCTGTTTACCTGTATATGGTGGGTGAAGAGTGGCTTTGTTAAAATCGACATGAAAACAATACTTTCCTTCCTATATATTCATATAGGCAACAGAAAGTACAAAGTGTATATTTTAAAAAGATACATCTCGTAAGATATGCTTGTATGTATTTTACTGATGAAAAAAAATTAAAGGATCAAAACAAAATTAATTGCCGGAAATTCTTACAAATACGAGGGGGTACCCAAAAGAAATCGGAATTATTTTTTAAAACTATTTATTTTTAATTTTTTTACAAAAGAACCTTATCCCCTTCAAAATACTCTCCATTACAACTAATACATTTGTCCCACCGGTGCTTCCACTGTTCAAAACATTTTTTGTACTCCTCTTCAGTGATGGCTGCCAGCTCATCCGTCGTTTTTTTCTTGACATCATCAACGTTGTTAAATCGGAGACCTTTCATGCCCCTTTTCATGCGTGGGAACAAGAAAAAATCACACGGAGCCAGATCGGGTAAGTACGGTGCGTGTGGTAGCAAAACCATGCCGTTTTTCGCCAAAAACGGGGTAACCGAGATTGCCGTGTGTGCAGGCGCGTTGTCGTGGTGGAAAAACCAGTCCCCTGTCTGCCACAAATTAGGTCTTTTACGACGAATGCTGTTTCGTAGTCTTCTTAACACTTCAAAATAAAAAGCTTGATTTACCGTCTGGCCTGGTGGAACGAACTCTGAATGGACAATTCCCCTCACTTCAAAAAAACAAATCAGCATTGTTTTGATGTTCGATCTGACTTGACGACTTTTTTTTGGTCGGGGTGATAATGAAGTCTTCCATTGACTGGATTGTTGTTTGGTTTCTGGGTCGTACCCATAGCACCAAGACTCGTCACCCGTAATGATCTTTGACATGAAATCTGGATCAGTTTCAAACTGTTGTTTCAAATCGCTACACGTTTCAATTCGACGTTCCTTTTCAGTGTCTGTCAGAACCCGAGGCACAAACTTGGCAGCGACTCTTTTCATTGTCAAGTCTTCTGTTAAAATGCGTTGGACTGAGCTCCAAGATAACCCACTAACCTGTGATATTTGGTCAATGGTCTGTCGTCGGTCTGTTCGTACAATTTCTTTCACTTTCACAACATTTTCGTCTGTTCGGGAAGTCGACGGTCGTCCAGAACGAGGTTTGTTCTCAATCGACATGTCGCCATTTTTAAAGCGCAAAAACCACTCGTACACTTGGGTTTTTCCAATAGCGTCGTCTTTGTAAGCTGTGTTCAACATTACAACTGTTTCCGCGGCGTTTTTACCGAGCAAGAAGCAAAGTTTCACAGCCGCACGTTGTTCATTAAAACTTGCCATCATGAAAAACGACACGAGCACAAAACAGCACTAGCGAGAACAATCACTGCACGAGAACAGAACAAGCTAGATCAACGAACAAAATGGCATTGAACTGGCAATGAGTAGCGCTACAAGCAGCCTAGTGGCGGGAATTTGTACTGCACAAGCTCTGCCCACAGCAGAGCTATTCCGGATACTTTTGGGTACCCCCTCGTACAATTGTAAAAAACACAATTAAAATTACACAATTAAAATACAATTGTAAAATTGGATAAATACAATTGTATTTATTACCTTTTCCAATTAAACTAGACTGAATTAAAATTAGGCCATTTATTACAGCAAAAAGTGCTCCAATTCTGTTTTTTTAAGATGAGCACAGATTATGTGGTACAGCCATATTCAGCATTTAGAGATGCTGGATGTTTTAGAAAATTGTAACAAGATATGTTTTTTGAATGTTCATCATTCGTTGACAATCCTTGTGACTAAATGTAGAGCATAGCGAAGTCATTCTCTACCATGAAAAGAATTAAAATAATTAAAGAAACAAGATTGGAGTGAAAAAACTGATTAATTCGATTCCGATATCAGTCGACTCAAGATAACATAAAAAATCTGGTGTGAAACACTCACACAACTTTCTCTTGCCAATGCAAATAATTAACAATAATCCTAACATTAGTAATAAAACATTAGAAATAAACAAAAAACTAACCTCAATAAACATAACCTAATTTTAATCATGAGTGAGAGACGCAAAATGAAAATCAGCCTCAGTTTGGCTTTAAAATATGGAAAATCACTCGTTCACACTAAACTACTCTCTGTAGAGAAAAATGCTATAAAATTTATAGCAGGGTATAGGGTGATTCAAAAAGAGCGCCGGTTTTGATATATCAAATTAAGAGATTTATTTTATTGAAAAACTGAAAATAAATACATCAACAAGTTCATCTTACCTTCCGATTTCATGTATGAAAAATGATGTCATGCATGTGTCCTCCTCTACTGCGCTGGCACGCATCAACTCTGTCCATGAAATTGGATATTACTGCACGACAAGTTTCGGGGTTTATTGGCATACGCCAATGACTTCAGATGACCCCAAAGATGAAAGTCACAAGGCGTCAAGTCACACGACCTTGGTGGCCATTGATGGTCGGAATTACGAGAAATGATGCGATCCTGGAACCGTTCACGGAGCAACAACATTGTTTCTCGTGCAGCGTGACAGGTGGCACCATCCTGCTGAAACCACAACTCGTCAATGTCCATTCCATCCAAATGACGCCACAAAAACTCCCTAATCATCGTATGGTATCGGTCTCCATTTACTGTCACGGCTTGTCGTTCTTGATTTTCAAAAAAGTAAGGGCCGATGACACCGCCCGACCAAAAGCCGCACCAAACTGTCACTCGCTGTGCATACATTTCCCTTTCATTAACCACGCGAGGGTTTTCTAAACCCCACATATGGCAGTTCTGTTTATTAACAAAACCGTTTAAGTGGAAGTGCGCCTCATCACTGAAAATGATTTTGTTTGCGAAGGTGTCATCATCCTGCCGTTTTCTCAATACCCAGTCAACAAACTGTCGTCTCTTCTGGTGGTCTGCCACTTTCAAATGTTGCGTCAACTGAATTTTATACGGGTGATATTGGAGATCGTACCGAAGAATTCTCCGTACAGAAGAACATCGTAAGCCCAATAGTTGAGAACGGCGACGTATTGATTTTGCTGGGCTAACAGCCACACTCTCACGAACCAACGCAACGTTCTGCTCAGTTCGGCCAGAACGACGACGTCCAGAACTTTTAAGGTCGACTGTTGAACCCGTCTCAAAAAACTTTTTCATGAGCCTGCGAACTGTTGATTCATTCGGTGCTTCATTACGTCCTAGAGTACCGCGAAGTCGCCTGACAGTAGCCGCATAACTCTCTCCACTCTGGTAAAATGTTTTGACGATTAACACTCGTTGTGCAATAGTAAACTTCTCCATGGTTAGACACAGACTGCGAGAGTACTACACTGCGAGCAAGCGAAACTACAACTGAATCGTCAATCGGAATGTTCTTTGAAATAGAAATGAGGTCTAACAATGTTGCCAACCGATAAACAAAAATTTACCAGCCGTTTAAAAACCGGCGCTCTTTTTGAATCACCCGTTATTTATTTTAATTTATATTTTAATTAATTTATTTCTTTAATTTATAGGGTCCGGTAGTGGTATGTAACCTAAGTTTTAAGTTTCAAGCTCCAACGATGTTCCATTCTTGAGATATTTAGTTGTAGATCTTTTAATTTTCTATAAATTTGATTATATACACTTTTGTCATAAAATGCATACTAAGGCTGAAATCTTAAAAAAAATCGTCTTTTCACACGTTTTCGTGAGAAAAAACAGAAAATCGCTAATTACCGCGCTAAACTAGGCGTTATACAAAAAAAATGTTTGAAATAAAAGTTGTAAAATTTTAAATTCTGTACAATTTTTATTATATAAATTTGTACGCTATAATACATATTAAAGTTTCCTTCCTATATATTTATATAGGCAAGAGAAAGTAAAAATTAAAAAATTACAAATAAATAAATGAAAATAGGAAATATTTTACTCACGTAGCTTTCGGGTCATATTCTGTCCAATTGGTGACAAATTCAGAGAGATGATGCTCACCCAACACCGAGTTGTCCATGAGCAGGTTACTGAAGTTGTCTACTATCATAGCTGGAAACAGATTCATCATCTGTACAAACAAACACAAACAAACAAAATAAAAACATTAACTAACACTGTTCACATGAACACCCATAACCCAATACAGAGGTTTACATAATCACAGTTGAAAAATATGATAATTTTCAGAATGCCAATTGAGGGGTCTAGAGCACAAGGGATACAAGTGCAATTTTTTAAAAAAACTGAGTTAAGTCCAGGAATGCACCAGGTAGCACCTAATATCCATAAAAATTTGGTGCACATCTGTATCTCTGATAAGTGCTGAGATCTAGTGGAGAGAAAAATAACTAGAAAAAAAATCATACAAGGGTCATTTGTAAAATAAGGTTACCATGATTTTTAAAAATAGACAGCTATATTTTTTATCTTAGTGTTATACATCAATTTAAAGCTTAAAACTTACGCTATTTTTCTACATAATCGCCGTTTCTGTCCAAACACTTTTGCAAACGATGCTCTAACTTTTCTATCCCCATGTTGTAGAATTCTGCCGCCAATTCCTTTGAGGAATCGAGTAACCTCTTCCTTGACTTCATCATCGGTACTGAAGCGTAGGCCACCCAAGTGTTCCACTTAATTTTGGGAATAAGTGATAATCACTTGGGGCTAGGTCCGGGCTGTAGGGGGGGGTGGGGCACAACAGTCCAGCAAAAATCTGTCAGCAGTTCTTGAGTTTAATGTGAGACATGAGGTCGAGTGTTGTCATGGAGAAGCCTCACACGAATGGACAATCTTCCTCTCCGGCGGTTCAGGATCGTGGGTCTCAGTTTTCTTAATGTGTCGCAATATCTGTCAGAGTTTACTGTTGTTCCATGCTGAATGTCAATAGGGGAAATCCGTTTTGCATTTAAAAAACGTATCACAGCGTGAATTTTGCATCTGGCGGTAACAGCGATAGGGAACTCCATCTTCAAAGGCTGCTAGGTGGGCACTGATCGACGTAGCGAGGTGGGAGTGGTGCGGAAAAAGAGAGGGAGAGCTGATAATAAGACAGTGTTGCCAGATTTCTCCCAGCACATCGCATTCTGTCTTGGCAGCTTAGGGAACCTTATTTTACGAATGACCCTCGTATGTTTTGTTTAGAGCACATGGGGTGGGGTGCATGTGCACTTATACCCCTTGTGATCAACACTTTATGTAATACTTGTTCAGTTATTTCATGGAGCACAAGGGGAGGGGTATAAGTGCAACCTTTATGTACTGTCACCGACTGCCCCTACCAACATAGCGCCCGCAGACGGTCCCACTACCAATGTTATGCGGAGAGCCTACAACCTCTACCCACCACCTTGAGAGGTATTTAAGAGAGCGTTCTCGCCCGCAAGAGTGACTCCTCACTGAACTCTCAACCGGAGAAGAACAAGAAACAAGAGCTCCAGCCAGAAGAAGAAGAGCCCAGCCGAGACCAGACGCACCATCCCTGGTCCCGCGCCGGTCAGCCTTCGCCGGCCTGGAGAGAGCCGCCTCAGCCGCGCTACTGGCAGATGGCCTACACCAATCCGACAATGCGAGGCTCTGGGGGCCAACACTGCCGCTGAAGGAAGGCTACGCCTGAACCCGGTAGCCGAGCCATCACTCTTCGGGCTCCGCTTCTACCACGCCGGCTCGCCACTTCCAACCGTCAACAATGGCTCTTTTCAAGGCCACCAATTTTACAGACAAGGTTTCACCACGTGTCGCTAGCCCTGGTCAGCGACAGTACAAAATAATTTGATTTGTATTAACCCAAGAAGCGGTAACTGTCGATCTGAGCGACAGTTGTGCTGTTGAATATATGTCGATGTCGATTTGGTCGACAGATGCGCCCACTCTTATTTTTAACCAGCAGGTTGTCCAACCTAGGTTATATAACTAATCATATGAAAGTATTTCATTTGATCAGTTTCACAGTTTGCCGGTAGTCTCGTTCTCTTGTTCATTCGTACGAGTCTTTGAAAGCTGTTGTTTCGTAATGTCGTGTTTCACTGTATTGGCGATCTGTTTGTTATGATAGATGTGTTGTTGTTTCATGTTATTAGTGTGTTTTAATTCGTTTTACTGTAAGTTTATTAAATATCGTGAATTATCTATAATATTATTTTATTTTTTATTAAACATCCTATGTAGGATTTTTAAACAGCCGTATTATTTAAAATTGAAATATATATTTTCTAACCACCAGAATACGGTAACATAAAACACTTACCAATGTTTATAGCGCTTTCGTGTATCTTGTACACATCTTTTCACGAAATTTTGACTTCTAATAAATGTTAATTTACTGAAGATGTGTACAAGATACACGAAAGCGCTATAAACATTGGTAAGTGTTTTATGTTACCGTATTCTGGTGGTTAGAAAATATATATTTCAATATTATTTTAGTGTGTGTTCAGGTTATAAATAAAACCTACGAAAATAAATGTGTACTCTGTAAATGTTGACATTGCGTAAACATAATCTAGATCTTTTCTCTACAGACCTAACCATTTTTTCAGATATTATAATAACGAAAACAGATAAACTGATAATTCAAAAAAGTAATTATTCTAGAAAGATTGAACTAAAAAATTTATATTTCCATTTTTACACATTTGTTTAGGTAAATCTGTCAAGTAGCTAATAACACAAAACATATTTCTCAAATCTGTTATTATAAATATTTCATTAGTCCTGGTTATTTGGGAAATAATATTATCAGAAAACAGAAATAACAGTCAGGTGGTAGAGCTATCTTTTCTGTTTAATTTGGTATATAATACGTACCTGATATCTGAAATACAAAAACAATACAAAATTGTTTTCGTAAGCATGTTTTTTTGTTAAAAATGTTTGACACTTTAAGTTAAACCTATTACCGCTTCTAGGGTTAAGAGATGAGTCTCTACTGACAACATTATAACCATAACGTAGAGTATATGAAAGTAGAGGAATTATATTCTCTTCCCACAATTTTCTAATACCACTTTACTTTGAACTCATTTCTCTCCAAACTAGGTTTTTGCTACTTATACCCCTTGTGCTCTACACCCCTCAATTAACATCCTGATAGTAGCAAGTGCGTTATGTCCAATTCGTGGCCAACAATTAAATTCTTTCACTTATTAGTACACAAAGCAGTCATTTCTTTATCTGTTTGAATTCTGTAAAACGAGTCATAAAATGTTGCCTTCTCCAGTTCGTAAATTGGAAATTTTGTCCTTTTCAAGTGTATTTCGGCATATTTATTTTCATTCTGTTGTGAAATTGTCTTAGGTCACATTTTTAAATGTCTCCTATTTTGATGTTAGTTGTGACGTTTTAAGCAGAATTTTTACTTTCTCTTGCCTATATGAATATATAGGAAGGAAAGTATTGTTTTCATGTCGATTTTAAGAAATCGAGTTTTCACCGAATCTACACGTTTTCAGACCCCCTGAACCCAAAACACATGTTTTTAGCAATTGGTCTGTCTGTGGTCTGTGAGTGTGTGTGTGAACAGAATATCTCAAGAACGGAACATCGTACGAACTTGAAACTTAAAACTTAAGTTACATACCACTACCGGACCCGACATGAACATTTCATCAAAAACTTGTGGTGAATGAATTGAAAGTGTCATTTGCAGAACGGAAAATATTGCTTTTCAAAGGGTTCGGCATGGTGATAAGTGTACTTTTCCACTGAGTGAGTTGTGGCAATGGTAAACCAGCTGACTCCTCCTCTTATTTAGTAAAACCTCTAGAGTGGTTCAAACCAGCCTACTACAGGCTGATCACCTAAACAACAACAACATCTGAGAAAATAAATGTGAAATGTGATTTTGTATACTTACGATGTAAGAAGACAAGATGACGAAACTGATGAAGTAAGCGTAAGTAAATATGATGGAGATATGAGGTGTTACACCATCACCGCCACACACACTGACCAATGGCGCATGGTTCATTGTCCACAACCAGTTTTCTCCTGTCGCCGTCCTACAACACACATCACAATAGACACTCGCTGAATATTTTTTTTTTTTTTTTTTTATTGAGTCATGATGCCTACATAAGCCTTGGGCTTGTGCATAGGTAATGATATGCCGTGATTTACAGATGAAAAAATGCCAGACCTGACCGGGAATCAAACCCGGAATAACAAGATCCCGGGTCATTTACCAAGACAATTAAATTGGCCAGAGGGCCAAAGCCCTAAAACAACATCCACTGGTGGTAACATTCTTCAAAGACTCATCCCACCAATACGATAAATGCCTCAATCTTCATGGCAATTATGTTGCAAGTACAGTTCAGCCTTTCTTGGTTTGCTCTTACTGTCACCAAACAAAAGCCACCTACTACAGGGTGCACGCTAGAGTCTACGACTTTATGGATGTTTAATTGCTATTAAGTTAACTAAAGTCCAGCCTTACTTAGTTTGCTCCTAATGTAAACAAATAATGACGTCACTGAGCATGCGCATTATATCAAAATGTGTACACGCTGATTAAAAAGTAACAACAAAATACTTTCAAAAGTATTTAAATCCAAAATACTTTTAAAAGTATTTTTATAAATGAAATTGTTAGGCCTAAATCATATCATGATTGATATTTTAAGTACTTTAAGTGCTTATAATTTAAAAAATAGTTAACTTAATAGGAATACGACATCCGTAAAGTCGCAGACTCTAGCGTGCACCCTGTAGTAGGTGGCTTTTGTTTGTTGACAGTAAAAGCAAACTAACAACGGCTGAACAGTATGTTTTAAATTACAAATACTTAAAGTACTAAAAACATCAGTCATGATATGATGTAGGCCTAACAATTTCATTTAGAAAAATACTTTTAAAAGTATTTTGTATTAAAATACTTTTGAAAGTATGTTGCTGTTACTTTTTAATCAGCGTGTACACATTTTGATATAATGCGCATGCTCAGTGATGTCATTATTTGTTTACATTAGGAGTAAACTAAGAGAGGCTGGAGTTTACATAAAGTTTGGGATCAAATTAATTTCGTTCTTTGGTGGCAATTTAAATTGTCATTTATAATTTTCCTACATCCATCTGTCACATCAAGATGAGCTATCTCTTGTTGATACCAACAAACTGTTTTTGGATTCGTAATCTACACAAAGAACAGTTTGTGGGCTTGGATTGGATGTCGCCTAAAACCAGAAAGTTAAGAAATCAAAGTTGGAATTCGGAAACAAAAATAGTGTTGTTCGATTCCTCTTTAACACATTTAATGCTGAGCAATGGTGAGGTATCTCTCCTGTCGGGCTGATTATTCGTGCAGCGTGTTCTCCGGTTGCTTTATGTAGGGCCGACAACTTAAGTTACTTACATTTTTATAGATTTATTTCATGCTACATACACATGGATTTATGTTTGCTAATAACATAAAAGTAAACAATTTAATGTTATTTTTTAGGTTTATTTTCACCTGTTATAATAAAAATGTATTTCTCGTTTGAATTTTTCCATTAACTGTTACGTTAATTTACGTGTAATTTCTTACATAATTTTAAACTAAAAATAATGTATTTTTAAAGAAAATCCAAAATTGTAAGCTATTTTGAATCGATACCTGCAAAGATACTAAATTTACGGCTTCAACTGCACCCTAAAAACCCCGTTAAAAATATTGTATGAGTATACTATACGAGAATAGAAGATCGTGTAACGAAAATTCAAAAACGAACTGCTCGGTTACAAAGAAAATATTTTTCTGAGGGATATACAGGGTGATTTTTAAGTATGGAAACAGCTTTATATTGCGTAACTGAGACATATTTAGTGAAAGAAGCTTATGCGAATCTGCATATTTTTAAAAATTCAACTTTTTTTAGGTTTTGAAATTTTTGTCTGCCATCTTGGATTCAACTTTATTTTTTTAAATAGGATGTTGGTCATGTGATATGTCATTTCAATGTGGAATTTTAAGAAAGAAAAATAATGGCGCAAACAGTTTTTCAATAGATGCCTTCGTGTTTTAGTTATAAGCATTCAAAGTTGCAATTTTCGGAAAATTGTGTTAGCAATAAAAAAGGTAGAACACCCTACATAAACCATTTTATTGCATTTTTCAATCATAAAGTAGGCTATCTATTAACTAAGTTTAAACGGTGGTAAGACATGATTGATGATAATAATGAGAAAAAATAATTATAAATAAATAATACAACAAATAAATTTTATTTTTTATTTTTAATAGTTAGTTAAATATTAACATAGCCATTTATTTGTTGTATTATCTATTTACAATTATTTTTTTCTCATTATTATTATTATCATGTCTTACCACCGTTTAAACTTAGTTATTAGATACTTTATAAATTGAAAAATGCAATAAAATGGTTTATGCAGTGCGTTCTACCTTTTTTATTGCTAACACAATTTTCCCAAAATTGCAACTTTGAATGCTTATAACTAAAACACAAAGGCATCTATTGAAAAACTGTTTGCGCCATTGTTTTTCTTTCTTAAAATTTCACATTGAAATGGCGTATCACACGACCAACATTCCATTTAAAAAAATAAAGTTGAATCCAATATGGCAGACAAAAATTTCAAAACCTACAAAAAAGTTGGATTTTTAAAAATATGCAGAACCGCATAAGCTTCTTCCGCCAAATATGTCTCAGTTACGCAATATAAAGCTGTTTCCATACTTAAAAATCACCCTGTATAATACTGGGTGATTCATTTAAAAGTAGCCCGCCGCTCGAGTAATTTTCATATGCTGTATTGGCAACACTGATTACGATGTGATCGACTGGCCTTTATACTACAATTAATTTATATTCTTATTTAATTATTATAATTACTATAGAGTACAATTTTTTCCAGCAAGATGGTGCAACATGTCACACGTCTCGCCAGTCCCTATCTCATATCAATCAGGCTTTTCCCATGCGAGTTGTTAGTAAAGATTTGTGGCCTCCTCGTTCACCCGATTTGAGTATGTGCAATTTTTTTCTATGGGGTTATTTAAAAGGAACCATTTACCAAACAAACCCCCGCGCAGTATACACGAGCTAAAGAATAACATCGTGGCAGCCATTCAAGCTATAGACGTTTCTGTATTGCGTCGTGTGTGCATTAATAACATTGAACGAGCGCAAAAATGTGTAAGCGTTCAAGGACGCCAATTTCAGCATCTACTGTAAAGGTGAAGTTGAAATTTGCATATAAATTTGTAAATAAATATGTAAAATCATGTATTATTAAGTAATTCTATTTATTCATTTACTATTTGAATCCAATTGAGTGCCGAAGGCCGCTGTTAAATGCAGTGGGCTACTTTTAAATGAATCACTGTAGCAACAAACTGATATTGTAGTAAAATATCATCTGGGGTATTTGCACTAAAACAAATTGCCAGATTAAATGATAAAAAATTACTAATGGCAGCTTATCATGGCCTCATTCTGTCTCATATCCGTTATGGTATTTTAGTATGGAGTAATTCTATCATAGGTAATATGAATAGGGTTTTTAAAATTCAAAAGAAAGCTATTAGGTGTATGGTGGGAGCTAACCAGCTAACCTCATCCACACCACTATTTAACCAGCTTTAATTGCTTACAGTTCCCTCCCTCTACATTTTTGAGGTGATTATGTATGTAAGGCAAAATAATTTTATGCAGAATTTCAATGTTCACAATCATAACACAAGAAACAGGAATGATTTTATTATGTGGCCAATCACTCTACAAAATTGTTTGAACAAAAACCTACTTATGCAGGGAGAAAATTCATGAATAAATTACCCCAATCTTTAAAGTGTTGTGAGGATTTAAATTCCTTTAAAAAGAATCTGAAAAATTACTTGATCGGTGAAACTTTTTATAGCGTACAACAATTTCTTTGTTGATAGTAGTGATACATTGTGTGATTCTTACATGTATTTCAGGTGTAATATCTGACGACATGTCCTATACTCCTCCTGGAGTCTCCAGGGCGCAAAAAAAAAAGAAAAATCTGTTAAGCGGTGTCCCTCCAGAATTACTTAAAATGATAACAAAACAAATCCCGTTCTAGGTGAGGCGGTAACACCTACCCCCCCCCCGCTATGTGGCGGGGGGTCTCTACCACTGAATGTGTTAAAAGTTGTTACTTAGTTTTTCCTTAGCTGGGCATCATCTCTTACAATCATTTTCTTATTTTCTTTATAAACAAATTGGCACCAGCCATTAGATGCCTTATGTCGTCTCATGAAAAGAATCAACATAAAGGTTCACACATAAATTAGACAGTTGCTGTGTTTGTTTTATTGTTTTCAGGTGGCCTGAATGATTGTGCAGTGTGGATACCTGATGAGCAAAAGAAAGGTGCTGCTGATGTCGTGGAAACCAAAGTGACGGCCGAGCGTTTGAAATTCAGCCACATCGAATGAATTGTACGGATGATTGTAACACGTAAACACCTGCAACATTCAAATACCATTCATATTAAATGCTCGTACAGCATTCAGATGAACTGCAGTTCCCTAGCCGTGGGAGTGAGAGAATGAATGCATAACGCTCTCACTCGCACAACCCATAATACGCGCCATTCCAATAACATTGTTGTATAATTTTATTCATTGTTATAAGCAAGCGTTTATGCACGCAGTAAACTAACAACCAAGATAACGACTGTAGTATGTTTTCAGGTTTGGATTATAACGGTAAAGACTTTTGAGCGCATGCGTAAGTTATGCCACATATCTCCCTCTCACTCGCTCGGCTATGGGACATTAGTTCGTCTGATACCTATAAATTAGGCACACAATCACAACCTATTTATGCACATGAAACGTTCAATTCGCTGAAAGAACAACACTCACAAACAACAAATGATTTCCAATACAGAATACACATCGGGAAAACAACTGACCCAATAAATGGATGCCAATCGTCACACGACTTTCACTTGCCAGTGTAAGTAATGAAGAATATAACCTGTGTTGTTTAATCATGAGTAAACAATGAAAAATCAAAAACACAACCTAGTTTTAATCATGAGTGACCGACGCAAAATAAAAAATCAACCTCAGAAACTTAAAAACCACGGAAAACAAGTAATTACCTCCAAACAAGGCTCTGTAGAGAAAAATGCTTATATTAAAAAATTTAGTTTTTTTAATTTCCTTTAACTTTGATTAAATACAATTGTCTCATAAAATGCACACTAAAGCCGCAATATTAAAAATCCCAATTTTTACTGATTTTTACTTTCTCTTGCCTATATGAATATATAGGAAGGAAAGTATTGTTTTCATGTCGATTTTTCAAAACCAAGTTTTCACCGGACCTACATGTTTTCAGACCCCCTGAACCCAAAAAACATGTTGTTAGTGATTGGTCTGTGTGTGTGAACAGAATATCTCAAGAACGGAACATCGTACGAACTTGAAACTTGAAACTTAAGTTACATACCAATTCCAGACCCGACAAGAACATTTTCATCAAAATCGGTCAACCGGAAGTAGTAGTTTATTCGTGTAATTATTCACTTTTTTGCGATTTTCTCAAAAACTGATCCCACAATTTTTTTAAAAATCGCCTGGTTTACTAAATTTTTTATGCTCTACAAAATAGGGTAGGCACCATGTTTGCTGAAATTCTTGGTGAGGCTGTTTTCTCGTAAACAAATAGTTTTTTTTACGATTGCGGCTTTAATATGCATTTTAGCACAAAAATTTTATGTAATAAAAGATGTAGAGAATTTTAAAATCCTACAACTTATTGCAAACATTTTTTTGTACAATGCTTAGTTTAGCAGTAATTAGCGATTATCTGTTTTTTCTCACGAAAACCTGTAAAAATTGATTTTTTGAGATTTCGGCCTTAGTATGTATTTTATGACAAAAGTGTATATAATAAAATTTATAGGAAATTAAAAGATCCAAAAGTTTTATTTAAAGCACTTTTCTGTACAGAGCCTAGTTTAGCGTGAAAGAGTGATTTTCCGTATTTTTAAGCTAAACTGAAGTTGATTTTCATTTTGTGTCTTTCACTCGTGATTAAAATTAGGTTATGTTTATTGAGGTTAGTTTTTTGTATATTTCTAATGTTTTATTACTAATGTTAGGTTATATTGTTAATTATTTACATTGGCAAGAGAAAGTTGTGCGATTGTTTCACACCAGATTTTTATGAGGAAGAAGCAGAAAATCACTAACTACCGTTAAACTAAGCACTGTACGATAAAATGTTTGAAATAAATACTGTAGTTTTTTTTTATTTCCTATAACTTTAATTACATAAGTTATATTTTTATCGTAAAATGTATACTAAGGCCATAATCTTAAAAAAAACGATTTTTTGAACAAAAGCACAGTCTCCCCAAGTATTTTACCAGATATGGCATTTACCTATTTTGTAGAGCATAAAAAATGAGGTGATTTTTAAAAAAATTGCAGGAGCCGTTTTTGTGAAAATTGCAATAAAGTAAAAAATTGAATGAATAAACTACTACTTTCGGTTGACCGATTTTGATGAAGATGTTCATGTCGGATCCTGTTAAGGCACCTAACATAAGTTCCAAGTTTCAAATTTGTACGAAATTCCGTTCTTGAGATAATTTGTTCACACACACACACACACCAATCGTTAAAGACCTGTTTCTTGGGTTCAGCGGGCCTGAAAATGTGCATATCTGGTGAAATTCGATTTGGAAAAATTGACATGAGAACAATACTTTCCTTTCCTATACATTCATAAAGGGCAAGAGAAAGTAAAAAATTGACTTTTAAAGAATTGAGAAAGTAAAATGGGAATTTTTTTTTTGTTTAGTGTTTTGACTGTTCTGCAATTACTGCTAATGAAATGATTTTTTGTAACGTATGAAAATATGCCATGCCTGAATGGGATTCGAACCCAAGACCGCATGATGAGAGGCGAGCATGTTACCAACTATGTTAATGCGGCCGGCAAAAAAAGGAAATTTTAATTTTGAAGATTTGAATTTTAAATATTTTGGATGTGCTAACACACACAACATGATGAATAAAAATAATTAAGTTGAAGAATATTTGCGGGACAAAACTCAAGGCGTTGACATCACTTGTCGTCTTCTTTCATACTCACAATTAGCACTTACATCTTGTTGCATCTTTCAGACATCAAACTTCTGTGCAAGTTGTAAACCACTTTTTAACCAAAAATAAATCTTTATCGAATGCATCCTGCAGTTTGAAATTATTTCTATTTCATATATTGAATTTATATAATAATTTCACTAACCTTTTTTTTAAACTGCGTCACCTTTATTTTTATTCTTACTTACACGTGTTTCGGTGGATCCACCATCATCAGAGTAAATAAAAAATCTGGTGTGAAACACTCACAAAAATTTCTCTTGCCAGTGCAAATAATTAACAATAAACCTTACATTAGTAATAAAACATTAGTAATAAAACATAAGAAATAAACAAAAAACTAATCTTAATAAACATAACCTAATTTTAATCATGAGTGAAAGACGCAAAATGAAAATCAACCTCAGTTTGGCTTAGAAATACGGAAAATCACTCTTTCTCTCTAAACTAGGCTCTGTAGAGAAAAATGCTCTAAATAAAAGTTGTAGATCTTTTAATTTTCTATAAATTTAATTATATACACTTTTGTCGTAAAATGCATAATAAGGCCGAAATCTTAAAAAAATCAATTTTTCACACATTTTCATGAGAAAAAAACAGAAAATCGCAAATTACCGCTAAACTAAGCATTATACAAAAAATTGTTTTAAATAAAAGTTGTAGGATTTTAAATTTTCCACAATTTTTATTATATAAAGTTTTGCGCTAAAATGCATATTGAAGCTGTAATCTTAAAAAAACAACGTTTTTACGAGAAAACACCCTCACCAAGAATTTCAGCACACATGACGCCTAGCCTATCTTGTAGAGAATAAAAAATTGAGTAAACCATGCGATTTTAAAAAAAATCGTAGGACCAGTTTTTGAGAAAATCACAAAAAGTGAAAAATTACACGAATAAACTACAACTTCCGGTTGACCGATTTTTATGAAAATGTTCGTGTTGGGTCCAGTAGTGGTATGTAACTTAAGTTTCAAGTTTCAAGTTAGTACAATGTTCCGTTCTTGAGATATTTTGTATACACACACACACACACACACACAGAGACCAATCGCTTTAAACATGTTTGTGTGGGTTCAGGGGGTCTGAAAACGTATAGATCCGGTGAAAACTCGATTTTGAAAAATCGACATGAAAACAATAATTTCCTGCCTATATATTTATATAGGCAACAGAAAGTAAAAAATTGAAACTAAAAACATTTTTATCTCACTTATTTAAAATTTATAGAAGATGATACATCTTCAGTCATTTGTATAAAAGAGTTTTATACAAATGACTGAAGATGTATCATCTTCTATAAATTTTAAATAAGTGAGATAAAATTTTTTTTAGTTTCAATTATTTTATTTACTCTGATGATGGTGGATCTACCGAAACACGTGTAAGTAAGAATAAAAATAAAGGTGATGCAGTTTAAAAAGAAGGTTAGTGAAATTATTACCGAATTTTTCGGACGATAAGACGCATCGGACGATAAGATGCACCCTTGTTTTTCAAGGCATAAATTATCTGAAAATTATTTTGACTGATTTTAATTAGTTTTTTATAACAGATAATTGTGATGTCTTCTATTGAAAAACAGCAAGTACAGAAGATACAATATATATAATTATTTTATAGTCATAAATTTACAAAAAAAACATGGATATAGAAACTGTAAGTACGTAAATTACTACTATCGGTTTCATAATCATAGACACCCAAAGCATCTCCATAACTATGAGTCAGATTTCAACATACTTTACATGAAAATTTAGCTCATTCTTTTCTGCGTTGACTTATAATAGTCCTATATTTTTAATGTTGTTTAAAAGTTGCCATATCGAGGTTGGAAGACAAAAAGACCCGGTTTTTTTGATACCGCAACAAATTTCATGCGTTTAGAGGCGTGTAACTCGATAAATATTTGACCGAAAAGTTTGAAATTTTAATACGACATAGACAATTATATTCTTACAAGGTGTATGAAATTTCAAATTCATAAGTCATTTAAATTTTGATTTATTAACAATATTCTGAACCCTTGCTATCTCGATAACCACACGATCGTTCGGCTCGGGCAAACTATCGTTTTATCCAGCGTAAAAAACTTAGTACAGATATGTTAACATGAAATATCAATTGGCCAATGTTGTGGTAGATTTTTAGAATTTTGAAAAATAGGTTGGTAATGCGGGGTGTGGGTGTTACTATCCATGTTGCTAGTTTGTGTACGTGACATCGTGTCGGACTGTCTACCTGAACTGACATAGACCTACTGCATCAGGTATTCCTACTGTTCAGGTAGACAATCAGATTGAGGCAACATGGTTAGTCTAATATTAATTGATAATCCAATTTTTCAATTAATTGTGCTTCAAGTCAACGCCATTTGACAGCATGAGTTCAAAATTTACTGGTATGTTTCTTATTATCTGCCTTGAGTAATAAATTTTCTTGTTTCCGCCATTCCCGAATCATTCTTTCTGTTGGAGGAGGTAAAAAATGCCTTTCTACTGCCCGAATGTCAATATCTTTTGCATATTGAACCACTTTTAATTTAAAAGCGAAAGAGTACGAAACATGCTTCACATTTTAAAATGCTATGCTATTTACCGTAAGTAATATCGATACAGAAACTACTGTGTACGCTTAGAATCTTCAAGACGATACAGTTTAAAAACGACGGTACATCCTATATCATTGTATGTTTTGTTTTGAAATGCCTAGTTATTGAACGTGTTTAAGTAGAGTAGGGTAGTAAGCATCTACCCTGAAATATAGCTAGCGTTCGGACCATAAGACGCATGGTAATTTTTAGGTCATTTTCCTACGGAAAAAAGTGCGTCTTATCGTCCGGAAAATACGGCATATAAAATAGAAACTTTTTTTTAACCTTCATTAGATTTCACTTTTTCCTGTATAATGAATCATTTGTGCTTTACTATTCAGTGATATTGTCACCACAAATCAAACACACGTTGGTTAAGTGTGTACATCACAACTTACATACACAGTGAACCTATTAAATGTATGGATTTCCAGGAAAGTCTAGCAATAGCAATACAGTACTCCCTTGGTATCCGCGGATTTTGGTTATCTGCAAACTTTGTCCGTGGCCTTAAAACCTTAAAATATGCAAGTTTTCTCACCTTGTGTACACTGTACTTGGTTGGGAAGTCATACAATTCTGAAAACATGTGTTTGAATAAATGTTTTGGCATCCGTATCATGTTGAGTCACACACTAGTATGGCGACGGCCGCCATGAGTCAAGCTAGATTTCCACGTACTGTACGTAGAGAGCGCGTCACCAGGTACCAAGCCCCGCCAGTAACACCCCACCCTCACCGCCATACGTACACCAAGGCACCATACTGTAATTTCTCCGTACGTTTTCCTCCATGTGTCAGTCTAACTTCTACATACGTATGTACAGTTCTTTGTTTATTCAACGATCCTGAAACGAAGCCAAGCATATCTTCACAAACCATCAACGAGATCCTCAGCATGGCAATGCATTGGCTGACCACGTGTTGGAGACAGATCCCGTCATGGAAAGGGCCGTTCAAATCAAAAGACGACTCAGGAGCTGGTGATACCATATGAAGAAGTCCACAAGAAGTTTGAAAAGAAGAAGAAGCAAACAGCCATAACTAACTATTTTAAAGCAACTTAAATTTTTTAATGCATACATTACTGCATTTATTAAATATTCATAGATTATAATAATGGTAAAATGTTGCTAAAACTATTAAACACTTAAAACGACTACACAACTTTTTTTTTTTTAATTGTATAGCCCTTTTAAGAGCACACTAGTTATGTAATTAAATTCATTTTCCCTTAAGCTGTTTTGGGAGCTGTCGCCTCCTTGCGTGGTACTCCCTCATCCTCCTACTCACCACCTGTCTCTCCTCCTCTGTCCAGATTCTAGTCTTGGACTCAGCAGAATGGAAATTCCCGAAAGTCTTAATCTTGTGCCTAAAAATGTCTCTGTTCATAATGTCGTTGCCCGAGATGTCCAACGTTATGAGGTCTTCCTCCACTTCCTTCAACCATCTGTCTCTGGTTTTAAGTCCTTCCTGACTTCTGATCAACTTGTAGGTCTCATTTTCTATATCCCTAAACCTCATTAGATGTCCGTAATAGAACCTAACCGCCATCTTTTCGTTCATATAAGGTATTATTATTTGCGGTTTTACAAACCGCAGTAACGTAACCCCGCGGATAACGAGGGATTACTCTACTATTGCATTTCAGGTTTTCCCGGTACAAGTCATCAATGACAGTGCAATAAATGATTGTACATGTGTGAATAAATTGGTCATCTCTTAAGAGGTGATTAACTTGACAAGTTTCACTGTACAACATCAACAATTAAATATTAAATAGATACATACAAATAAATTGATTACTTAACAGACCTCTTCTCCAACGACAGCGTAAACAAACAACAGTATTCCAAATGGATAGAATGTGTGAGGGATCGCCTGAAAAATTAAACAAAACATTTGAAAAATATTAATATTTGAATTGAATTTTTTATTAAATACAAAATACAT
This sequence comes from Catonia carolina, assembly GCA_035578175.1. Classification (NCBI taxonomy): domain Eukaryota; kingdom Metazoa; phylum Arthropoda; class Insecta; order Hemiptera; family Achilidae; genus Catonia; species Catonia carolina. Next base: position 970,796 of record JAQMRL010000008.1, on the reverse strand, counting down.
TTACATTAACATATTTAGAAATTCGGGCATAGGAGGAGCGTGTGTGTGAATGAGTTGTACATTATTATATATTGTAATGCTCCTGTGAATACACCAAGGGAAAAATTTGTATGATTTAGTAAAAATTGTCATTTCAGGTTAAAGTTGAGTTATAAGTAAAATTCAAAAAGTGTTGTGCTCTGGAAACACCGTAGAATAAGCTGGCAATCTCCAAATACGGGTTTTCGGGAATTTTTATGTAATTTAAATTTAATGTTTTATATGGTCTTACCTATATTTTTATTTAAGATTTTACGTGTAACTGAGAATTTTACCTCAAATTACGATTATCTTTGTTGAAAAATTTTTAGGCTTAAAGTAATATTTCATGTCAAAGGAGTTGGTCCGACGAATATCGGCTTACTAGCAGACAATAGATGTAAGGGTCACTACCTGACTTTTGGATCCAGCTTCTTTAACTGAAATTTTTGTTACAGTCCTCGGACTGAAATTCTGATCACAGATTCGTGATCAGGCTGAAATTCTAATTAAAATAAGTCTAAACAGCACGAAAATCCGTAAATTTAAACCGTTTTTAGCTGAATAAGTTAATAAACCTATGTTAAATACAGCAATGTTTAGATCGCTAATTATAAGAGAATGAATGATATTTTGTAAATCAATTCACACTAGCCTTTAGATACTACTCAGATGAGCATATTTCATTAAGATAAATTTTAAATTTAAGGCATTTCAGCGGCTGAAATCAGTCAAAAATGTTATAAAATTCATTTACATGTTATTCAAATAGGAGAACCCTCTCCAACGTTTAATTTAATTACTCATTAACCGATTAAGATATGGTATGTGTGAGTGTGGAATCGAAGGGTCCACATGTTGGGAAATGGAAAAATAATTTTAGATTGTTAAAATTCGTCGTCGTTCAGATTTTATTAAAGTTTTATTTTGGCGTATTTTTCCGCATTTTGCAAATTTACTAATTAGTTAATAATTAACGAACCAGTTACAATTTCCACATGGGACTAATACTCACATGTGTGTTTTCAGAATCTAAAGTAATTTCGTGCATCACTTTAGTTGCACACGCTAAATTTCAAGTTATTTTTTACAAATTTCTCGTCGGCATTAATCCGACTTTATGGATACATTTATTGGTGTTTTTCAAGACGTGATAAAATTTGAACCGACGAAGCGATTTACTTCGGATAAAAAGCATTGGATTCAGCAGAAAGAGCTGAAAATTTTGACACCACTCCGGACGCTGAAATCCAAAATTTTCGATTTTGAGAAAATTAACCGGTTGGTGGGGAATGAAATTGGTTCTGAGTGTATGACCAACCTATAAATCTTAATTTTCCCGATAAAAGAGGGTAGTTTTTAAAATCTGTAATTACATTTTAAAAATATTTATAATGTTTGTAAGTGCCAGAAACTTTACCCATGATGCCTTTCTAATATTTTGAAGGTTAGTTATAGCGTATTCAATAATCTAAAACATGTTTTAAGCAAATTTGTTAAAATTATCAACCAAGGTAAATACGAGAATTCGGGTGCTAGAATTGGTATCGTCAGGGAATTTTTAGATCATAAAACTGTTTTGCACCACGAATCTCGGAGAGTCCGCCTTGAGATCTAATGCGTGTAACACGTATTTTCGATTTTGTAATTTTTCTAACTTATAGTGAAGTACTTAGTGGAAATTTCAACATGGCAATAGTCATGTCGTGCCGCATACGCGTGATATAGTGCGATACTTCATTGTGTGACTTTGAGTGCATTCATTGTGGGATACATAGTGCTGCGATTGACTTAAATTACTTATTTTTATTTTTTGAAAACAATTCCCGAGGATATTTTGTAATATTTTGAATATTCTTTGTATTTTAATTTGCATTTTGACCTTAAAAATATCGCCGTAACGTTGAACAGTTTGCTTTCATGAAAATAAAAAGGTCGGAAGATAAATTTAAAAATAATTAATGTTAATGTTTTCATTAACGCATTTGTTCAGCCGGTGCTCGATCAAATTAAAGTCATTTGAGAACTATAACAAATTTTTACATGAGGTGCTAAACGAATAATTAAATATTGGTTTTGATAAAGACTACAAATAAATAATAAATAATGACAGTAATAATGATGAAGTATTAGACTGAAAAGACAGCGTGTATAGCGTATAGTGAGACAACGAGGTGAAATCGCTAAAGCCACGTTCATCGCCATCACCACCGAATTGTCGCCCATACCGAGGACGACAACTGCATTATCCAGGTCTGCGCCGAAGAGTCCCTGTACCGCGGGATGCATCCCGATCACCGAGTCCCTCATATGGATTATGTGTAGTGCGCGAAATTTTCATAACCCTTACTCAATGGATTATTAAAGAGATAAGTAACAATTTTTAAATTATTTTGAGCTCAAATAATTTATGTCTATGTCCATGTATGTTATTGTACTTTTCAGGAGCTATTAGTTGTAAGAACTAGGTTATATGATTGATCAGTATGTTTATGCGACGCAAGTATACGGCAGAAAGAATCTGCAACCCTGAGAATAAAGAGTAAACATTGTGTTGTCTCGAAATTCATGTTAACTAGTATTTGTCGTATTTTTCAATTGTTTACGTTTTCAAATGTAGCGATAAAATTTGATGGCGCCCACAAGAATAATGTAATACTTGGTGTTTGTTTTACGTTAAATAAATTCTCATTAACTTTGATTTTGCGTATGATTCTTGTTAATTTAACACCTAATTCCATTGGTGATAGTTGGTCAGATAAAGTTTGGGGTTTTACTTGTTTTTATTTTATTTTTACAAACCAGTTGTCGATAGGACTAGTTTCACGATTAGCCCCGCTAGTCGTGAGCTGCGCATCGTTTAACACTGTGCACTGATTTAGGGACAACACAGTTCAAATCGCATTTAAAATTTTGTCTTTCAAAATTGTGAAGGGTCTTACTTTCATTTTATGCTTTATTTTAGTGAATCCCGTTTTTATGGCGTTGTTGGACAGCGTGGGGCTAAATCTACAAATTTTGTAAATTTGACAGTTTTTTGGAAAATTTTAGTTTCTGGAAAGTTTTTCTTTTGTTTGTTTTTTATTTCGCCCACGTTGAAAAGCGACCGTTACAATATATAGTACATTTGTTTTAGGAAGAAGCTTGTAAGGGGAGGGCGAGTAGGTAGAGTAGGGATAGTTTCAACGGGGCAAGTGTTGTCTCCTTCTCACTTAATGATCATTCCCTCTCTTTCTAACTGTATGCTACTGTTACAACTAGGAGGGGCTTCCCCCACCACTAAACAGAACAGCTCAGCGGCACACACCGTTGGAGGGAGAGCTTCTACCTAGAACAAATGACCTATAAATTATTGATCAGTAATTATTACTGAAAATATTTTTAACAATTTTTATTACACACCTTACTGAAACTTATCTAGTTATAAAATTTACAATTCTAAATAATTAAAATTTACTAAAAACCAATATTAGTATTCCTAAGTTAAAAAAATTACACTATTATCTACAAAAAAAAAAATCCGCTCAGCTCACTAAAACACTATGCAGGATACAAACTATTATACAACATCGTTAATTAATTATTTTTACGGATCACAGATTAATTTTTTTTTTTAAATAAATTTTATAAATACAGAAAAAATGCTGGCAAAATTCTGTTTGAAATTTAAGTTTACAATACTCATTACAAAATTTACTTTCAACCAAATAAAAATAAAATATAAGAGCTATGAAAAGTTTAAGATGGAACTGAGATGAAAATATTATCTTCCATAATGACACTTTGACCCAATGAGACTTGCGATTGGTACCACTTAATAGATATTTAAAAAGCATCTACTCTTTCAAAACATCAAAATTTTAAAATTTGCAAAAACCCTATCGGTTAGTCACACACGAATAAAAACATAGCAAGCCACCAGGGCTCTCTGCCGCCACAAATGCCCGGAGTCTTGTTGTTAAATTATTTTAGTAACATAAAACTGGTAAGACAACAGGTATAGATACTGAAGTCACGAGATTGCCATTTGCGTTTGTATGGGCTGTGAGGAAAATAAGTAAAACATTTGCAGTGCTGCCAACCTCAACAGTGAGACACTACTCGTACATTTCACCACCTTGCAGTTTCTACATACATTTTGTAAGCTGCGGTTTATTTGAAGAAAGTGTTTTTTTTTTCATAAACGTAATAAAAAATCTGGTGTGAAACACTCACAAGAAAGTTTAGAAATAAACAAAACACTAACCTCAAAAACATAACCTTATTTTAATCATGAGTGAATGACGCAAAATGAAAATCGAACTCAATTTGGCTTAAAAAAAACGGAAAATCACACTTTCACGCTAAACTAGGCTCTGTAGAGAAAAATGCTCTAAATAAAAGTTGTAGATCTTTTAATTTCCTATAAATATGATTATATATACTTTTATCGTAAAGTGCATACTAAGGCTGAAATCTTAAAAAAAATCGATTTTTCACACGTTTTCGTGAGAAAAAAAAACAGAAAATTGCTAATTACCGCTAAACTAAGCGTTTTACAAAAAAATGTTTGAAATAAAAGTTGTAGAATTTTACATTCTCTACAACTTTTATTATATAACGTTTTGCGCTAAAATGCATATTAAAGCTGCAATCTTAAAAAGAAAATGTTTTTACGTGAAAACAGCCTTACCCAGAATTTCAGCAAACATGACGCCTACCCTATCGTGTAGAGAATAAAAAGTTTAGTAAATGAGGCGATTTTTTAAAAAATCGTAGGACCAGTTTTTGAGAAAATCGCAAAAAAGTGAAAAATTACACGAATAAATACTACTTCCGGTTGACCGATTTTGATGAAAATGTTCGTGTCGGGTCCAGTAGTGGTATGTAACTTAAGTTTCAAGTTTCAAGTTCGTACGATGTTCCATTTTTGAGATATTCTGTTCACACACACACACACACAGACCAATCGCTAAAAACATGTTTTTTGGGTTCAGGGGGTCTGAAAATGTATAGATCCGGTGAAAACTCGGTTTCGAAAAATCGACATGAAAACAATACTTTCCTTCCTATATATTCATATAGGCAAGAGAAAGTAAAAATAAATATGACCTGTAATATTGCCTATAGCTTAATTACATGACCAGAAATGTTTGATTAACTGTAATTATTACAAATGAATCACCTTCTTTACTATTGCTGTCATCGGCGTTTTTATTATCAGTCTCTTTAGTATCTATCTAACCGTTTTCTTTTTTTTTACTAGGTGTCAACAAAACTGTTAAAGAATAGCTTCTTCACGTCCTTAATTTCCTTATTTATTTTTTGAATTGTGGAAAGAGAAAAACATCACGGTAGTTAGCCACTCACTCATGGCTTTTGTTAAGAAACAGGGAAAGTAATTTTTGTTTAGCTTCAACTTTATAACATTTTATTACATTGCATTCAGCACTGTTAATAGTTCGACCACGCTTTCGAGAAACCGACATTTGTGTTTATGGTAACAAACAGTTATATTGGTACAGTTCACCTACAAAAAGGTTCTGTGCTATGGGTATAGTATATGTTGATATGTTTGTCATAGTGAAATTAAAGCAGTCGCGCATGCGCATTGATGCTTTCCCCCTTTACCCCTCGTTGCCTTTCAAGGGCAAACTTGTAACTCAACTGACTATACTAGCAGTTTTTTGTCAACAGTTCTTAGTTGAGTGTCAATTAGTGATTTCCATATTTTACTAATAAATCATAGTTCAACGAAGAAAGAAGCCGGGCCGCATTGGCGTAGTTGGTAACGTGCTCGCCTCTCATCATGCGGTCTTGGGTTCAAATCACACTCAGGCACGGCATTTTTTCATACGTTATAAAAAATCATTTCATCCTTCACCGTCTGCATTAGCAGTAATTGCAAAACAGTCGGACATTAAACAAAAAAAAAATTCAACAAAGAGGTTAATGTTCATTTAGCATTGTTTCCATTGAAAGAGTGTGGGTGTTTGACAGCAGTTTTTTTGTTGTTTTAGGTGGGAATGTTTGCTGAGATTGGACCACTCTCTTGTTTCATATCACACCATGTAAGTTTATAATTGTATAATGTAGCTATTAATAACCCGTCAGTGTGTGTGTGTGTAGGTTGATTCAATCACACGTGATTGTTATACCGGGTGATTTTTTTAGTCCTGTTACCCAATTGTTAATGTCTGGTAATATTTTTCTAAAAAAAATTAAATTTTGTTTTGTGACACTAAGTTGGTAGCCCTACTCAACCAGTATGGATATGGCAATGTGAGTTGATTCTCCTTGAGCTGTGTAAAATTTTGTGCCATTTCCGGTCGTGCTACGAACAGAATGTCTTTTATCCTAAAACAATCTCTTGTTTAAATCTGGAGGCTGAAGCTCTAGAACTAATCGTATGTGATACGGATACAATTTCAATTTTTTAGCAGCTTTCTGAGCACTCGAACATGACAAATCAACACGCGAGGAAAGTTTTTGTAAACTTTTCCATGGAGAATTGAGTAATCTTGTTTTCACATTCTCTTAACGTCATCTGTCAAGAGAGTTGGTCGACCACTACGTTTTCTGCTGCAAACAATACCTGCCTCTAAAAATCAGTTAGTTAGCCTAGAAATTGACTAGAATAGAGTGGAGGAACACCAAAAAATTTAATTTGAAATGATTCTTTTACACTCGCATACGATTTTGTAGCAAAATATTGTTCAAGAATGAAAACCCGTTGTTCTAGGGTAAAAGACATTCTGTTCGTAACACAACTGGAAACAGCACAAAATTTTACGCAACTCAAGGAGAATCAACTCAAACTGTCGTATCTATACCGGTTGAGTAGGGCTACCAACTTTGTGTTACAAAACAAAATATCCCTTTCTCAGAAAAAAATTACCAGACATTAACAATTGGGTAACAGGACTAAAAAATCACCCTGTATATAAATAAATAACTTTATTAAAATTATTTTGAATAAAGTTCAACAGTCTACTGCCATGCAGTAGACTGTTCCCCCTGTTACACTTTGTCTCAAACAAAGTTCATTTCGTGACTAACACTCAGTATACGTACATTGAATGATTTTCTGCACGCCCAGAGGAGCCTTCTTATGTACATCGGTTTAATGTATTTGATCGCTTTCAGAAGATGAAACGTCCTCAGGAAATTCACTTCGAATCCATCAAACGCTATCTCCTGCAACAGAAAACACTCGTTCACCTCACTATTTACATACCTATAAAAATCTAGTGTGAAACACTCAGACAACTTTCTCTTGCCAGTGCAAATAATTAACAATAAACCTAACATTAGTAATAACCATCTTCCAAGCTGAAATATTGGCCATTAAGGTCTGTGCGGAGAGGTGTATTGAAAGGCGCCTCAGTGGGTCGCACATTTATATTTTGTCCGATAGTCAGGCGGCCATCAAGGCTTTGAGGTCTTGTACTTTTGAGTCGCGATTGGCCTATGATTGTCGGGAAGTTTTGAATGCCGTGGCCAAGCGTAACGTGGTGACGCTGCGTTGGGTGCCGGGGCACCAGGGAGTGCCTGGAAATGAGAGAGCGGATGCCTTAGCAAAGAAAGGTGCAGCCTCTCACTTCATAGGCCCAGAGCCATTCTGTGGAATTGGTGAAGGCTATTATAGAGGTATAGTTAGGGCCTGGGAAGAGGAGGCTAAAACCTCCTATTGGGAGAAGGTGCCAGGCTGTGAACAGGCAAAGAAATTCATTGCCTATTCCAGCAGAAAGGCTGGGATATATAATAGACTAGGAAGACAGGACCTGAGGAGGGTAGTGGGCCTGATGACTGGTCATTGTAATCTTGGGTATCATTTATCCAAGATAGGAGGTGCTGAAGAGAGCCTGTGTAGATTCTGTCATGAGGCAGAAGAGAAGGCTGAGCATATTTTATGCAGTTGCAAGGTGGTTGGCTGCAAAAGAAGAGCGCTGATGGGTAAGGACGTGTTAACACCTTCTCAGGTAAGTGCACTAGATCCTAGGCAGATCCTGTGCTTTATTGAAAGTGTGGGTCTTGCATAAATAAGGAATAGGGGCAATCACAAAAGATCTTTTAGGTCGCGGTGAGGAGGGGCTGCAGAAGCCTGAACGCCCTGGTTGTAAAGTAAGTGTAAAGTAACATTAGTAATAAAACATTAGAAATAAACAAAAAACTAACCTCAAAAAACATAACCTTATTTTAATCATGAGTGAAAGATGCAAAATGAAAATCGACCTGTTTGGCTTCAAAATACGGAAAATCATTCTTTCACGCTAAACTAGGCTATGTAGAGAAAAATGCTCTAAATAAAAGTTGTAGATCTTTTAATTTCCTATAAATATGATTATATATACTTTTGTCGTAAAGTGCATACTAAGGCCGAAATCTTAAAAAAATCGATTTTTCACACGTTTTCGTAAGAAAAAACAGAAAATCGCTAATTACCGCTAAACTAAGCGTTTTATAAAAAAATGTTTGAAATAAAAGTTGTAGAATTTTACATTCTCTACAACTTTTATTATATAACGTTTTGCGCTAAAATGCATATTAAAGCCGCAATCTTAAAAAGAAAATGTTTTTATGTGAAAACAGCCTTACCCAGGATTTCAGCAAACATGGCGCCTACCCTATCTTGTAGAGAATAAAAAGTTTAGTAAATGAGGCGATTTTTTAAAAAATCGTAGGACCAGTTTTTGAGAAAATCACAAAAAGTGAAAAATTACACGAATAAACTACTACTTCTGGTTGACCGATTTTGATGAAAATGTTCGTGTCAGGTCCGGTAGTGGTATGTAACTTAAGTTTCAAGTTTCAAGTCCATAAGATGTTCCGTTCTTGAGATATTTTGTATACACACACACAGACCAATCGCTAAAAACATGTTTTTTGGGTTCAGGGGGTCTGAAAACGTGTAGATCCGGTGTAGAGTGGATTTCTTAAAATAGACATGAAAACAATACTTTCCTCCCTATATTTTCGTATAGGCAAGAGAAAGTAAAAATTGTAGCAATAATATTAACTCACATTTTGCACCCCGTTCACTGTTTCAATAAAACTAGAAACTGGGTGCCCGCCCCATACTCACAACAGTTGCAACAATCACACACACATAACACATAATATGTACAGTATTCAGATGAACTGCAGTCCCCTAGCCGTGGGAGTGAGAGAATGCATAACGCTCTCACTCGCACAACCCATACGCGCCTACCCAATAACATTGTCGTATAATTTTACTCATTGTTGTGAGCAAGCGTTCATGCAAGCAGTAAACAAGCAAGATAACGACTGTAGTATGTTTCCACATTTGGATTAAAACGGTAAAGACGTTTGAGCGCATGCGTAGTTATGCCACATATCTCCCTCTCACTTGCTCGGCTATCGGACATTAGTTCGTTTGATACTAATATACGTTATTGCACTTTTATCTTTGGAAACCCACCGGGCTTGTCTAGAGGTAAAGTCGTCGCCAAAATCAGCTGTTTAACAGCTGATTTTCGGAGACAAAGGTTCCTGGTTCAAATCCTAGTGAAGGTAGTTACTTTTATACGGATTTGAATGCTAGACAGTGGTTACCGGTGTACTTTGATGGTTGGGGTTTAATTAACCATACTCTCTCAGGAATGGTCGGCCTGGGTCTGCACAAGACTACACAGTCTCATTTACACGTCATACACATCATCCTCGTCTGATTGGGTCATGGGGTTGCTTATTGTTCTCAATTGAACAGATTGCAACGTACACAAATTAGGAATAAAAAAATATATATATATATATCTTTGGAACTGATGGAAACAAATGTTCTCCTCTGCTATTGACAGTACGTGTGATTGAGGTCTTAGCTATTCCATTCACATATTAGATTTTCTGCCCATAACAGACAGGTGGAGTGTCAAATTATTTACACTCAATCTATTCGTTGCAGGGCTAAAATAAATAGTTGTGTTTGTTATCACATGGTCAGCCAATTAAATGAGTGAATCATTTAATAAGAGAAGAGGTACAGGTGTACTGTGACACTGATCACAGTTATCTCCTCCTCTGAAAGTAATGACATTCATTATACAGCCAGACCCTGTGATGAATGAAGTGAAGGTGTCATTTGCAGAGTGGGGCCCCCATTCTGATAAGCGTACTTTTCCACTCAGTGAGTTGTGGCAATGGTAAACCACGTGACTCCTTGTTTTACTTAGTAAAGCCTCTAGAGGTTCAAACCAGCCTCTACAGGCTGATGACCACCTAAACAACAACAACAACATTAGATTTTATTATTTAGATGTTCACGACCGCTACACGAGAAACAGAATCGATTATTATGTTGCTAATCACAACACTAAATTGTTTCAACTAAAACCAACTTATGCAGGTAGAAAATACATCAATAAATTGCCACAAGGTTTAAAAAGTTGTCACAATTTAAGTCATTTTAAAAAAAAAGCTAAAACAATATTTGATCGATGAAACATTTTACAGTGGGCACGAATTCCTTTCTAAATAGTTTTGGTTGACAAGTATTTAACTTGTAATTAAACAAATATTGTGTACTATTTGATACAATGGGGTTCATGACACGCCTAATGAGTTAAGCAGTAGCAGGAAAAAATTATTGGTAAGTGATGAATTTATCATTGTTTGATTTTTACTTTCTCTTGCCTATATGAATATATAGGAAGGAAAGTATTGTTTTCATGTCGATTTTTCGAAATAGAGTTTTCACCGGATCTATACGTTTTCAGACCCCCTGAACCCAAAAAACATGTTTTTAGGGATTGGTCTGTGTGTGTGTGTGTGTGTGTGTGTGTGTGTGTGTGAACAGAATATCTCAAGAACGGAACATCGTACGAACTTGAAACTTAAAACTTAAGTTACATACCACTACCGGACCCGATACGAACATTTTCATTAAAATCGGTCAACCGGAAGTAGTAGTAACTTAGTTTATTCGTATAATTTTTCACTTTTTTGTGATTTTCTCAAAAACTGGTCCAACGATTCTTTTTAAAATCGCCTGGTTTACTCAGTTTTTTATTCTCTACAAGATAAGGTAGGCGCCATTTTCGCTGAAATTCTCGGTGAGGCTGTTTTTACGTAAAAACATAGTTTTTTTTAAGATTACGGCTTTAATATGCAATTTAACGCAAAAATTTATATAATAAAAATTGTAGAGAATTAAAAATTCTACAACTTTTATTTCAAACATTGTTTTGTATAACGCTTAGTTTAGCAGTAATTAGCGATTTTCTGTTTTTTCTCACGAAAACGTGAGAAAATTCGATTTTTTTAACATTTCGGCCCTAGTATGCATTTTATGACAAAAGTGTATGTAATAAATTTTAAAGGAAATAAAAAGATCTACAACTTTTATTTAAAGCATTTTTCACTACAGAGCCTAGTTTAGCGTGAAAGGGTGATTTTCCGTATTTTTAAGCCAAACTGAGTTCGATTTTCATTTTGCGTCTTTCACTTGTGATTAACATAAGGTTATGTTTTTGAAGTTAGTTTTTTGTTTATTTTTAATGTTTTATTACTAATGTTAGGTTTATTGTTAATTATTTGCACTGGCAAGAGAAAGTTGTGCGAGTGTTTCACACCAGATTTTTATTTTTCATTGGGTGTGATATTTGATTCAATAGGGTTCATGACAAGCCTACTGAAGCAAGCAGTAGTACGCGCATGCGTATAAGAGCCGCAATAGTTCACTCTAGGCTTGCATCTCGTACTGAACACATCGATCATAGAACGCGTTAACATGCAGTACTTTATAATAATAATCAGCTGATTGTATGTTTATAAGTCATAATTGTTATTGAAAGACCAATTATATAACAGAAGTAGGAGAGCAAGTGTTTGCAACGTTGTTGGCAAGTCATTGGCTAGGGGGGGGGGGGGGCAATACGTACGTTTAGAGAGCTCATCAGCCCTGAAAACCAGTATAACTTGATTTCCAACTTTCAACTTTGTAACATTTTTTGTTCTTGAGTTATTCTACACACACATTTAAGGGTAAGCTGTCCGCACAGGTCATGTCATAATTAGAAAATTTCACCAGGGATGTCCGCTCAGAAAAATTGAAAAATATGATCAATAACACATCATGAGAACAGAGTAACCCATATATAAGAAGAAGTCCCTATCAATTAACTCCAAAATCAGGCATTATAACTCTGTAATCAAGCCAGAGGCTACATATGCTTGTGAGACCCTTTTCGAACTTGAACACTCGATCAACCATGGACAAACTTCAAAAGATAGACAGAAGAATATTAAGAACAGCCATTAATTTCAAGCATCAAGTCCAAGGAAAATGGTGGATAGTCCCCAACAATATAGTTTATAAGGAAAATGAGCCGATATTGGACACAATGAGGAAGAGGAGAGTCGCTTTCTTTGGCCACCTTAGCAGACTGCCTGACTCAAGACTCATTAAACAGCTCCTTGACTACCAAATGAAGAATAAGATCCAAAACAAATGGATACAGGAAGTCATGTCAGACATGAGGAACTTGAATATAAATGAAGAAATGATCCAGAGACGAGAAGAGAAGACCATCCTACAGGAAAAGAGGATAACCCAACTGCCTTTCAGAGAGAGAAGACAGCCGAATGCAGCTGTAGCAGAGAGATTGAGAGCCACCAGGTCAAGAAATATGAAATTGATGTGGGAACGAAGAAAACAACAGTGTGGTGCCACAACTAACACCTCAAGGAACGCATGTCCATGAGTGACTTGAGTGCTCCAATTGGGGCGTAATAAAAAAAAAAAAAAAAAACACATCATATATTGAGTATATAACAATATGTCAGTAAATAAATAAGATGGAGGGAACACCTGTGATCCACAGCCTACCAGAAAAAATATTCTCGGAAAACGACACGCTGGTTGTATCACGTGTGAACCTTTTTACAGTAGTAGTAGTTATATAAGTAGATGTGAATATGAACCAATAAACAGTATTATAAATAATTAACTGCTGCCCATAACAGACGACAGGCGCAGAGTCTATTGCTCTCAATCTGTTCGTTGCAGGGTTAAAATAAATAGTTGTGTTTCTTATCACATGGTCAGCCAATTAAATGAGTGAATCATTTAACAACAGAAGAGGTAGAGGTGTACTGTGACACTAATCACAGTTATCTCCTCTGTAAGTAATGAATTTTATTATACAGTTGGACCCTGTGGTGAATGAAGTGAAGGTGTCATTTGCAGAGTGGGCCCGGCATGGTGATAAGTGTACTTTTCCACTCGGTGAGTGTTGGCAATGGTAAACCACCTCACTCCTCGTTTCACTCAGTAAAACCTCTACAGGTGGTTCAAACCAGCCTTTCGGCTGATGACCTAAACAACAACAACTATACACACATAGTACAGAATGCACAGAGAGAGAGAGAGATATGTTTCCGATGAAAAGTTCATTTCAAAATATTGATATGAAAACATTACATTCATTATGGGGCAAAAGAATGAAATGAGATATAATGGAATACTGACATCGATGTCTCCAGCGAGTATATAGTGAGCCATGGAGATGACTAACATGACGTCTATCACATCAGAGACGACTATCACCAGATCCATCCTGTTCCACCAGCTCTTCCAGTAGTTCTACACAAATCAACCAACACAATATTTATATTATATTATTTATAGAGGTCACATAATTATCACAACCACTACACAAGAAACAGAATCGATTATTATGTTGCTAACCACAACACTAAATCGTTTCAACGAAAACCAACTTATGCAGGTAGAAAATACATCAATAAATTGCCTCAAGGTTTAAAAAGTTGTGACAATTTAAGTCATTTTAAAAAAAAAGTTAAAACAATATTTGATTGATGAAACATTTTACAGTGTCCACGAATTCCTTTCTAAATAGTTTTGGTATTTAACTTTAATTAAACAAATATTGTGTAAAATTCGATACAAAGGGGTTCATGACAAGCCTGCTGAGTTAAGCAGTGGCAGGAGGAATTTATTGGTAAGTGATGAATTTATTATTGTGTTTTGACTTCTTAATTTTAAATTTTGTGTGAAATTTGATTCAATAGGGTTCATGACAAGCCTACTGAAGTAAGCAGTAGCAAAAACAATTTTTGGTGGTAAGTGATGAATTTATCATTGGTGATAAACTTTCAGTTTATTAGTTTTATCTTGCCATGTCCTATACTCCCTTTGGAGTCTCCTGGATGAAAAGAAGAAAAAAAATCCCAAACGATAGACTTTAATGATTTATGTATTTTATTTAATTGTTTGCAACAGGCCGACTTTGGGGTCCAATTACAGAAACAATATTTCATTACAGAGCAAAAGACAATACAAAAAAAATTAAAAAGAAAAGAAAAGGAGAGAAAATACAATCAAAAATAGCAAATAATACAAACAGAATTAAATATAACTAAAACAGTATTATAGACTAACAGTTAACAAATAATTTACTGATTAATAAACATGATAGAGGTCCAAAACAAGACAAAAAAAAAGTTTAACACACTCATAATGTGGAATTCTAGTCACTACGCCACTGAGGCGATTTCAAAATACATTATTCAATTAAATTTCGTTAAAAGTTCTTTCAGAAATGTTGGGTTATTCGGACATTGACACTTTACGGACATCCGGTAAATCGGATGTTATCACTACGTAAAAGATATCGACGCCCTGTTTTACGGACGTTGGTATAGAAAGAGTTGAAAGAAGAGGTAGGCCTAAAATACAATTTCCAGATGAAATTCTTTTGTGGTGAGCACAACTGGCTAAGTGGTCTGCCATTTCTTCCTTCATCACTCATTTATATAAATGTCACTTTTCACCATCTGTATCAACAAAACAGGAAAACCTCTTTAGTTGAAAATCAGCTCCTTCCATGTGTTTTGTCAAAGATAGTACAGGGACCGGCAGAAAAAGTGGATGGTTTTTGATCTGACTGTACAACGCACCAATGTGAGTGGGGAGAACCGGGTCAATGACTTTCATTCCCCGGCTCAATACCATTACAGTTGCAATGGAGTCATGGAACGCACAACATCGTGCTTTCGTCATAGAGACTTACTTTAGTAACGGTTACTCGGTAGTCAAAACCCAGCATTTGTTCCGTACAACGTTTGGAGTAAGTAGACATGGTAGTGTTCCCAGTCAAAATGCAATAATGCCTTGGGTTAAAAATTTTAGAGAAACGGCTTCATCTTTAAAAAGGAAACCTACAGGCTGTCCACGTAGCATTTGTACTCCCGAAAATACAGATGCTTTGCGATTGTCAGTAGCCAGAAGTCCACGTCGCCCTGGTGCACATCACGCAGCTGTGCTAGGAATATCAGATCGGAGTGTTCGAAGAATTTTGCGTTTGAAACTTCATTTTCATCTATATAAAATCATAACTGTTCAAAAGAACTAAGCCAACATGATTTCCAAAACCAAAGAGAATGTGCACAATCAATTCTGAACATTTTAACTAACGATTCAATAATCATAATGTCAGATGAGGCCCGTTTTCACCTGTCTGGTTGTGTAAATAAACAAAATTTCTGGTACTGGGTGGCAGAAAATCCTCGTAGCCAACACGAAAAACCACTTCATTATAAACATGTGACAGTTTGGTGTGCAGTGGCTGAATTCGGAGTGATAGGTCCATATTTTTACAAAGAGAACAATCGAGCGGTTTCGATCACTTCAAGTCGTTATGTCAAAATGCTTAATAATTTCCTTGCACCAGAGTTACAACATCGTGAAGTTGACACTGCAAATGTTTGGTTCCAACAAGATGAAGCTACTGCTCACACTGTCAGAGTGTCAATTAATGTGTTACGAAAAATGTTTCCAGAACACGTGATTTCAAGAAATGGTGACCTTTCATGGCCTGTTCACTCCCCAGATATTTCGGTATGTGACTTTTCCTTTGAGGGTATTTGAAATGGAAACTGTATATCGTAAAGCCTCGAACAACTGAAGATCTGAAGCTAGCAATTCGAAATTAAATAGTGGCGATACCGAACGACATGATTGTGAAGGCAATGGATAATTTCCGAATGCGTGCAGAATGAGGGTCATCACTACACTGACATAATTTTTAAAATTAAATAAGTGAATTTTAGAATTTAAGTGCTTTAATAAAAAATGGCAAGAAATGATGTTTCAAATCTTATTTCTGATTTATTTTATTCATTTCAAAACCATCACATTTTTCTGCCGGTCCCTGTACTTCTATGCAGAGCATTTGTGAAGAGGTGATGAGGTCTAGCTAAACTGTGAATTAAATGAAGGACCGTCTCCGGTTGCTATAACAAATAATACTGACAGAATACTGACTGCCTACTTACAGTGAATTTGTAAGCGGTGATTTTAAGGACGCATTCAATCACGTAGAATATGGAGAAAAGGGTGTTCAACAAAAAGTATGCCATTCTCTTCTCATCGCTTTCGATCTGAAACAATATCCATAATAGAATAATAATTAAACAAATCACCAGAACATAAACAGAGCGATTAATTAGACAAATTTTATTGCAACCATCTCATGGAGAGCACTTAGTTTAGTATTGATTTGTGATTTTCTCTATTCTGGTCATTGAAATATGTAAGAATTGTTTTTAAGATTGCAACCTTAATACAAGGCATATCCAGAAAATAAGTGTACTGAATTTTTGTAGGTTTCAAAAATTTTAATTTAAACAAAAAAAAATACGTGGTTACTTTACTACACAAATGTAAGCTATTTTTCGACATAGTCGCCATTCCTCTCAATGCAAGTGGTGAAGCGGGGTATCAATTTTTTCATGCCTTCCTTTAAGTAGTTTCCCACCAACCCCTTCATCCACTTCTCCACCTCCTAATCGGTTGAAAACCTTTTTCCACCCACATGTAGCTTCAGGGAGGTAAAGGAACGTGCTAGGTCAGGGGAATGCGCGGGATGGTTCATGGCATCCCATTCTGTTGACATGATTCCTTGACACATTCCTTTTCAAAGTCTCCTGTAGGCACAATAGAAGAAAAGGTAAAAAGTGGATGGAGGTGAATTGAATGGAGTACTCACAGTCATCATGAAAAGGAGAGCGTTGAGCGCGATGATGATCATTATGAACTCCTCAAAACAAGACGCATTCACGATATCCCACGCTTTTCTCCTCAGACCGATCCTTGAGACAGGAATGTACTTTTTATGCGATTCCATTTCCAATACAAAACTCACACAGTCTGCCTGCAATCACACCACATTTAACAATTCATATACTACATACCAAAAATATTTTACTCTGATCCATTTTCATTGCACATTTCAAAGAAAATTAAATACAATAACAACTACAAAATTGTTGTTCATGGATTTTATGCATTTGTTAGCCATTTAATGGAATTATAGCGCCTCAAACTGCCCATAACAGACAGGTGGAGTGTCAAATTATGTACACCCAATCTGTTAGTTGCAGGGCTAAAATAAATAGTTCTGTTTCTTATCACATGGTTGGCCAATTAAATGACTGAATCATTTAAGAACAGAAGAGGTAGAGGTGTACTGTGACACTAATCAGTTATCTCCTCTGAGAGTAATGAATTTCATTATACAGTTGGACCCTGTGGTGAATGAAGTGAAGGTGTCATTTGCAGAGTGGAAAATTTGTGCTTTTCAGAGGGCCCAGCATGCTGATAAGCATACTTTTCCACTCAGTGAGGAAGGCAATGGTAAACCACCTCACTCCTCGTTTTACTTAGTAAAACCTCTACAGGTTCAAACCAGCCTACAAGGCTGTTGACCTAAACAACAGCGCCTCAAACGTAAAAAACGTGTTTTTTAACAGTAAATTTTTGTGTTTTAAGCAAGTTAATTTACAAACTAAGGGACTTACAGTTCTGAGACCTAGTTTAATCAATTATTCAAGTCAAAATTCATATGAAACGATCAAATGTTTGTCTTAATTACCGTTCTAATTGGTTCAATTCGGTTTCATTTAATCCTCAGAGTTGGAAATCTGGGCGAAATCTTTCGCTAGACTTATCTCGCTAACGAAGCATTTCCAGACATTTATGTTTCTATGAACTTTTTGTTTTTTTTTTAGGTCTACAATCACCTGTTAAAATGTTTTCCTTTCCTCCCGGTCCACCCTGTATATGAATTAGCCCCTGGTCAAGGGAGGGGGTAACAATGAAACCAGTTTCTGTTCCAACATTGCATGATGGACATGAACATACATCAGCTAGACATTCCGTATTAATCTAGCATCGACTTTGAATACATATAGAGCTGACATTTATGTATTTATTTATCACCTAATAGCTCTACTGGAATCTACAGGCTGTTTAGAGTAGCCTATATTGAATTTTTTTTTAATAAACACATATTTTTAACTATAAATCTTTATAATGCATCCTGCAGTTTGAAATTATTTCTATTTCATATAATGAATTAATATAATAATTTCACCAACCTTCTTTTTAAACTGCTTCACCTTTATTTTTATTCTTACTTACACGTGTTTTGGTGGATCCACCACCATCAGAGTAAATAAAAAAATTGAAACTAAAAAATTTTTTTCTCACTTATTTAAAATTTACTGAAGGTCTTCTGTAAATTTTAAATAAGTGAGATAAAAATTTTTTAGTTTCAATTTTTTTATTTACTCTGATGGTGGTGGATCCACCAAAACACGTGTAAGTAAGAATAAAAATAAAGGTGAAGCAGTTTAAAAAGAAGGTTGGTGAAATTATTATATTAATTCATTATATGAAATAGAAATAGTTTTAACGCTATTATTGTACATTAAAAAACAATTAAAACACACGGTACAAACAAACACATCAGTGTAATACGCATTTCCGTATTCGCTTTTATTTATTAGCGAGTCAGAGTGTTGTCTAGTTTAGTCTGGTGATTAAAAACACAAATATTTTTTATAGTCCTGAACTAGCAGATTTAGAGCAATTAATTTAACACTCCACCTGCTTGCTTGATAAGGGCATTAAATAATTTAATGCTTTTCAAAATTTAACTTAGAAAAACATCACCGTTAACATTTTAGATCCTTAAACAATAATATTCATAAATAAAGTAAATTCATTTATTAGCTTAGTAAAGTGTATCACGCGTTAATTCACTTATAATTATAAACGGTCAATCAAACTTCCATATAACCTTATAACAATTGTTATATAGTGTCGCAAATGGAAAGTGAACAGATATCGACTGAATCAGAGGATGGATGCCACTTCTTCTCCTAAAGCTAGAATCTAAATGGATATTCTATTTGTAGAGGGAGTAGGCATACATTTGAGGCACAAGTGTGTCAGCTATTACCAAATGTGGGTCCATCGATTTGGCCGGACGTACACTGGAGCAGTTCAGGACAGGTAGGGCACGAGCGAAAACTGTGCACCCATTGTTGGCTGTAGCGTACTGTATATTGGGAGGCAGACATGATAGTGTGGCACAGCAACCTTTCTGTGTTGAGCAGCCACAGTTTGTAGCAGAGGCACAGTTTTAGTACACACGTTCAGCAGGAATCATGTTGGTCTAAGAGAAGCTAATGAAATTTGTGCTGATTACATGAAATACTCTTCACTTGTAAACCTAGTATAATTCTTGAATTTAGTCTCATCAAACTTGTGTTAACTTCAACTTACCATGCGTTTTACGTTTTTTTTATAAAGTCACTTTGCCATAAAATTTTCTCCCTTCGCTTTGAAATACAATGCAATTAAGTAATTCAATACAATACAAGTAAAATTAGTTCTTCTATACTGCCGGAATCAAACGAATCCGATACTAACCTATTATTCTCACTAAAATGATCCAACGCACTAAATGGGCAAACAGGAGCTACTTTCTGAACGTGAATAAAATATTCGCCTGTCGTGCGTCTCCAGTATACGCTGGCCTGCCCTGCTCGTGCGCTCCAGTATACGCCCGGTCTTTACCTCAGAATCAAAGCAGTGGAAGCATGCGCATCCACACTCACCACCTCTTCACATCCATTTTCTACCTTATGCAGTCAATTATAACAGTGAGCGCTAAATGTGCACAATGCTCTCAACAAATAGAACAGCCTGGTGTAATCACTAATGTACGTGACAAGCACACTACAGTTCAGCCGCTCTAAGTTTGCTCCTCCTAGTGTCTGTCAAGAAACAAAAGCCACCTCCTACAAGGGTGTACGCTACAATCCACCACTTTATGGATGTCGTATTCCTATTAAGTTAACTATTTTTTAAATTATAACTACTTCAATTACTAAAAACATCAGTCATGATATGATGTAGGCCTAACAATTTCATTTATAAAAATACTTTTAAAAGTATTTTGTATTTAAATACTTTTGAAAGTATTTAGTTGTTACTTTTTAATCAGCGTGTACACATTTAGATATAATGCGCATGCTCAGTGACGTCATTATTTATTGTTTACATTAGAAGCAAACTAAGAGAGGCTGGACTTTAGAAGATCTTGGCTAAAAGTTATTGCCACACTCCCATTGTTAGTCTGGATCTTGCTGCGCATAATGTTCACCTGTTCGGGTCCTTGAAATCGTTGGTGGGAAGCTAGCATTTCAACAGCAATGATGAGGTGAAGCAGTCAGTCATATCTTGATTTCGACGTAACGACAGATTGCAGCTGTACACAGTGGCTTACATGGAGAAATAAAAATATTTTCTTCCATCAAAAATATATTCTGTCCCAAAAGAATCAGTTTTCAGTTAGTTTTCAATTTTTCAACTGGGGGTAAATGAAATTTACTGATTCAAAATAAACAGGTCTGTACACATACATATAGTAAAATGGCAGTTTAGAATCCAAGGGAAATGGTTAAATCTATACTAATATAATAAAGAAGAAACGTCTGTCTGTTTGTTTGTATGAGGTGGTAATCTCAGAAACTACTCAACTGATTTTAAAAAATCTTTCATTGTTGCATAGCTTACAGCTTCCCGATCAATACAGGCTATTTCGCAACTTTAAGTAACTTTAATAATTAAATGAGTTAAGCAACTTAAACTGTGACCATTTCGCATGTTTTAGTTTATTGGGTGCATAGCCCATTTATTTTTTCCAAGTCCTCTGGATGGTGTATTTTTTGGGCTAGAAGCACGATTCAGCTACTTTTTACTTTATTACTTTTACTTTACTTTTTTTAATTTTTTTATTAATTTATTGCTTTATTACTTTTTTTCATATAAAATGTGAAGAATAATATTCATTTCCAAAAAAACATTAAAAATTTGGAAATATTCCAAATGTTTATTTATTGTGCTGTATTTCATCTACTGTATTTGTTTTCATTGGACAGGTAGTAGTGAATGAGTCATAAATATATTTGCAATTACTCTGCGTTCCTCACCCACCCACCCACCCACCCATTACTCTTGTCTCTTATCTCACCCATATTTATCAACTGTCTCTTTCTTTTCCATCGGTATTCGTCTATGCATTCTATTCAATTCTGTTAAATCGCAGGGACAAAAATTTAAAATGGTGGGCATCGAATTGAGACAAGAGTGGTTCCTTCACTCATGGACAACTTTATGTCGGACTTTCTAGAGCAGGAAGTGCAGAAAAACAATTTATTTTCCTGCCACACGGCAACAAACCATAAAAATATTGTGTATATAGAGAGGAGGTTTTAAAATGATTTAATGAGGCGTACATTAGGAGGATTAGCTGGTGGTGTGAAGCGAAGCGAGCGGGGGTTGTTAGTTATTTTATAAATGCATCTTTTATATTATTTACGCACATGACTGTTTTTAAAAATTTTGTTAAAGAATTTGTTTAGTCAAACATTTGAAAGATTTAGGGGTGGGAACGGGAATAATAATATTAGACATTACCTGGTTTTTATTGAATCCTTTTTTTCTCAATCTGTCACTCTTCTCTTCATCGTAAGTGCAGATGACCAAAGCGGTGAATAGTTTAATGAAGAAAAATGAAAACACGACAAGAAAGACAAAGAAAAATATCGTCACTGTAATATGGATGGACCCATCACCATTCACAGTAGTCCTGTTTGAGAAATCTGTAATCAACTCCATTATTCTGTAACATAAATACATTCTGTAACATAAATACATTCTGTAATATAAATACATTTACAACAATCATTCCACCTGCCCAAAACGGGCAGGTGGAGTGTTATTTTAATTGCACTCTATCTGTTTGGTCCAGAGCTAAAAAAAAATAGTTGTGTTTCTTATCACATAGTCAGCCACTTATATGGCTGAACTATTTAAGAACAGAAGAGGTAGAGGTGTAATGTGACACTAATCACAGTTATCTCCTCTGAGAGTAATGAATCTCATTATACAGCCAGACCCTGTGGCGAATGAAGTGAAGTTGTCATTTGCAGGGTATAAAGTGAAAGATTTTCGGAGGGCCTGGCATGCTGATAAGCATACGCTTTCAACTCAGTGAGTTGTGGCAATGGTAAACCACCTTACTCGTCGTTTTTACTTAGTAAAACCTCTAGAGGTTCAAACCAGCCTTTCACCTGTTGACCTAAACAACAACAACAATCATTCCTTGCGTCCAGCGTCCATCTGGAACCATACCCCTCTACCAGTGTCACTATAGTCTGTCCACGCTAAGAGTACTCCGACGTAGGCAACCAGCAACACAAGTGACCATGCATATTAATTAAAAATACGCACACCATGCATGATCAACACACAACAATTCCCCATACAACACTAATTATTCGCTCTAAGCTTAATATAATAAAAACACGTACAATTCATTCAGACACGACATACGAGGCGTGTTTTTTAAGTAAGTACCGTTTTGCGATTCCGCCGCCGCAGCGCTACAGTCGGCGTTCCGCGCATGCGCGCTGGTTACCTACATCTCTTGTCTACGCACTGACGCCATTACAGTCTGATTCTTCATTGTATACGTTGTTTACCGAGTGTTTAAGATGCCTCCGACAATCGTGAGTCCCGCTGATTGTGAAGTACGGGCTGTTATACGATTTCTTAGTGCTAAAGGCGTAAAACCGATCGATATTCATCGTGAGATCGTTGAAGTTTACGGACAAAACATTATGAGTGATGGAATGGTAAGGAAATGGGTGAGAGCATTTAAAGATGGCCGCACAAATGTGCAACAATTTCTGCCCGGAAAATCATGTGCACAGTTTTTTGGGACAGAAAAGGAGTATTGCTAGTGGAGTTTCTGCCTCGTAATGAGACAATCAATGCAGCGTCTTATTGTGAGACATTGAAAAATCTGCGTCGTGCAATCCAGAACAAAAGACGTGGCAAGTTGAGTAAGGGTATCGTTTTGCTGCATGACAATGCCCGTCCACATGTGGCTAATCAGACCAAAGATCTCATCAAATCATTTAAATGGGAAACTCTAGATCATCCTCCATACAGCCCTGATTTGGCGCCCAGCGACTACCATTTGTTCCTGCACTTGAAGAAACACCTGGGCGGTCGGCGTCTTCAAGACGATAACGAAGTCAAAACATTTGTGATGCAGTGGTTAACAAATCAGGCGGCAGAATTTTATCAGGAGGGTATTCAAAAACTGGTGCCACGTTATGACAAGTGCCTCAATATTCACGGAAATTATGTAGAAAAGTAGATTAAGGTACAGGCTTTCATGTAAAAATAAAATTATTGCGATATCTTTGCACGTCTTTTTTTAATTCCAAAACGGTACTTACTTAAAAAACACGCCTCGTATTTTCATACGTTAAAACAATCATTTCATCTTCACCGTCTGCATTAGCAGTAATTGCAGAACAGTGAAACGTTAACCGAAAAAAAAAATTAATCATTCTTATGAGTTGCAAACTGGAGGGGGATGGTGTTTATTATCTATAGATGGTAATTATGAATAAATAATGTAAAAAGTGGAGTGAAATGAACTGAGTCGACTTACTTGATCCAGTCCTGTCCATTTTGGATGGCAAACAGGGTGACCATCGCGTTGAGCAAGTTGTTAAAGTGGAACGTATCGTACAGGTTCACCTCTCGTTTGAAGCTGATCACAGTACCATTGTGCGTCTCCTCCGTCTCATACGTCAGATGCGATCTAACAAATCACAACCACAACATCTGATTCTATTATCTGCTCAAACATTTTCACTGTCAACATCAGTCAGATACAGAGTAAAATTTCACACTGAGCATCAGTTTTTCAACCATTAGCCATCTCAATCATGTCACTTAAAACACATTTTCAGCAGTTCCAAAATTTCAAGAAATGTTTGTCTGGCTAAATTCAACTGCATTGGAAACATTTAAATAAAAAAATATTTAACAAATCTAAGGCCAAGCTTATACTGGAAACCAACCTGGTGGGTCATTAATTACATGACAAGAGAAAGTTGTATGAGTGTTTCACACCAGATTTTTACAGCTATGCGTGATATTTTAGACAATGCAATCAGATCCAGAGTGTGCCTATTTAAGCTAAAGTGTGCCATTTATAAAGTAGATGGAAATAATGTATAAAAATGGAGATAACATACTTGCAGTTATGTGAGGTGGCAGCGTTCTCGCACAAGTGAAATTGTCCGCTGAACAAGTATACAGCGACGACAGAAAACATGAACAGGTACACGATGTAGATGATGAAAATAAACACAAAATTTTTCATCGATTTGATGGCACCTTCACAAGCCGGTTGCAATCTGGGAAAATATTTCCTCGGCAAAACGAACATCCTCAACAACCGTACGACACGGATCGATCTCCAGAATCCAAACATCGAATAGCTATTTCTGAAAAACCTGAAAACAAATGCCAAATGCTTTATGAGGTGTACGGTGATTTACTCCCACTGCTGACCTAACCTTAAACACTCTTTCTATACTAACGGGTGTTTTATTAAGGATGCTGTTAAGGCATTCTGTACCGGGGTTTGCACTATCTTGTAATCCTCTTTGCTTTTTCTTCCTCTTCCTTCTTTCTTCTTCTTCTTGTTGGCCTCTTGTACATTGAAACGTGTCATGGGTGGACGTGCTTCCCGCTTCGTTAAGGCTTATTCGTTTTAATGCTTGTATTACATGTGCTTTTTGTGTTTATAATTGTTTATGTACTTAAAAGTGTATCGTAACGTTCATCAAGTCGGCAGTGGGACGTGTTCCAACCAATGTGTTTCTGCATCAAGTTTCAACCAGGTAAGTGAGTTTTGCACATGATGATAGTTTGCTGTACAATTGGTCAATACTCCTGCGTCTTCCTCTCCTTATTTTTACGTGTTCTATCACAAGTTTTTTTGGTCTTATGCACTGACCGCTATAAATGTGCATTGGTCCTCCTAACGCTTAATTTTGAGTCAAATTCCTATCTTAAAATCCACCAAAGACATTTTTACAAGGTGCTAACCTAAACAGATGCAACCCTCATTATAACAAGATACAAGTAATAAAAAGGGTAAATTTTCTCTCCCCCAATCGGTATGCACTCAAGGCCAACTACCTAACACAGTTAAAATGTTCCAGTCAAGCATTAGTGTGGTGACACCAGTCGGTTCGTTATCACAGTGTCACCAATCGCCTTTAACACAAGCAACAACGCGTGTTTATTGTAGAGACTTACATAGCGAGTAAATCTTACAAAATTTCAACCGAAATTTTACTTAAATATTATTCTTACAAAAAAACGGGGAAATTTCAACTGAAACTTATCTTGCACACATTTGTAAGATTTACTCGCTATGTAAGTCTCTAAAATAAACACGCATTCTTCCTTGTAAAAAACCATTGGTGACACAATATAACGAAACGACTGCTGTCACCACACTAATGCTTGACTGGACATTTTAACTGTCTTAGATACTTGGCCTTGAGTACACTGTTGCCAACTGACCGATTGGGGATAGAAAATTTACCGATGTATTACATCTATCTTCTTATAATCAGGGTTGCGTTGTTAATAAAACACCCATTATTACCCGCCATTAAGATAGCATATGAGATATCCAAAAGAATTAAAATTATAAGCTGCCATTATGTCACAGATTCCAAGAGAAAGATTTTCTATCAAGTGACACTCCAAACATATCCACTTCTCTATTTTCCGTTACGCAACCTGTCAAATGTAGATACGTTGTTGTTTAGGTGGTCATCAGCCTGGTTGGCGGCTGGTTTGAGCCAAAGAGAGGTTTTACTAAACAAAAACAAGGAGTGAGGTGGTTTACCATTGCCACAACTCACTGAGTTGAAAGCGTGTGCTTATCAGCATGCCAGGCCCTCCAAAAAGCACTCACTTTCCACCCTGCAAATGACACCTTCACTTCATTCACCACAGGGTCCAACTGTATAATGAAATTCATTACTTTGAGAGGAGATAACTGTGATTAGTGTCACAGTACACCTCTACCTCTTCTGTTCTTAAATGATTCAGTCATTTAATTGGGTGACTATGTGATAAGAAACAAAACTATTTTTTTTTAGCCCTGGACCGAACAGATAGAGTGCAATTAATTTAACACTCCATCTGCCCGTCACGGGCAAAATACAGATACATACATACATACATAAATTTGTAGAAAATTTATTTAACAAAAAATACACCGTTATTTACCATTTATGGAAGTAATCTTACGTTAAACACAAAAATGTGTTATTTATTTGCACCAATTCTTGTGTTTTATGTAAGATATCTCTGAAAGTATTCCATTTACAGCTCTGGAACCAATTTTATTCAATTTTCCAGATTTAAAAACATAAGAAACATTCGTATTTGTATCTTTGTAACTACCTTTAACATTTTTATACGGCCTTACTTCACCGAGGGCACAGAGTTCTAGGTGAAATTTTTCGCTAGCTGTAACTCGCTAACTAAGCATTTTCATGCAAATGTTTATATGAACTTTATTTCTTATTTTTAGCTATAGAATGATATCCCAAGAGATTGTCGTATAGTTTTGAATCACCCTATGTACACAGTTAGTTGTGATTTTGCTTTCAATGTATAACAAGTTATAAGTTCGATGATTTAAGTTTAGTTTGCCAATTCAGCAAGCGGGAGGAGATTTCTAGTAAACAAATAAACAAAAATATATATACCCATTTCGATGAAGACAAAGGTAATGGCATTTACGGGGGAAGAAGCCAGTCAGAAGTAAAATCTTAATAGATAATAATATATTGGAACAGATTTGCCACTTTCAGTATCTAGGTTGGAACATTACATACCAACTGGATAAAGATGCTTACTATAAGATTCTGCCCATAACAAACGACAGGTGGAGGAGTGTCAAATTATTTACACTCAATCTGTTCGTTGCAGGGCTAAATAAATAGTTGTGTTTCTTATCACATGGTCAGCCAATTAAATGACTGAACTATTTAAGAACAGAAGAGGTAGAGGTGTACTGTGACACTATTCACAGTTATCTCCTCTCATGAGTAATGAATATCATTATACAGTATGGAGTGTGTGGTGGTGAATGAAGTGAAGGTGTCATTTGCAAAGTGGGACCGGCATGGTGATAAGCGTATTTTTCCACTGAGTGAGTTGTGGCAATGGTAAACCACCTCACTCCTTGTTTTACTTAGTAAAACTTCTACTGGTTCAAACCAGCTTTTCAGCTGATGACCTAAACAACAACAATAAGATGCACCCATTTCAGCAAATATGCGCAACTATCCACCGCACTTTAAAAAATAGCACCTGCAAAAACACGAGGGTGAGATTTTATAAAACATTAGCAGTGTTGACTGTACTCTATGGCAGTTGTACTTGGGTGCTATCAAAGCAAGAGGAGAGGAGAGTAGATTGCAACCATCTGAATGGGTCTAGTAGAGAAGATCATTGATAAGGAAAGAACTCAACATCTTCTCTATAAACAACAACAGAATGCGGCAGGATAGGATACCTAACCAGACACTGGGCTACGAGCCAGAGGGCAAGAGAAAACGAGGACACCAGAGAAAGAGATGGGCAGATTTGAGCGGTTCGGAACAGGCAGAGATGCCTAATCCTTGAAAGGCAGAAGAGGAAGAAGAAGGAGAAGGAGAAGGAGAAGAAGAAGAAGAAGAAGAAGAAGGAAAAGGAGGAGGAGGAGGAGGAGAAGAAGAAGGAAAAGGAGGAGGAGAAGAAAAAGAAGGAGAAGGAGGAGGAGGAGGAGAAGAAGAAGACATAGACCCATGGTCCAGTGGTCAGCACAACTGGCTTCTATACCCGGGTCCCGCGTTCATCTGTGTATCACTACGCAAACTAAAGCTACGGCTTACGTAGGCATCATCTTCACTGAATAAAGTAATTATGAGAGATACATACAATGGAGATGTGATCCTGACGATATTGAAGGCGATGACATTCAACAACGCTACTAGGTCAAACACATTCCAACCGCTGGTCAGGTAAGCACCCGGGTGCAACACAAATCCAACATCTATCACCTGAAACACACACCATTATCAACAATAAACACAACACAATCATAAATTCAATCTTTCATTCCGAGAAAAGGGCCCGCCGCTCAACGCGTTTCTGGAAACAGTTGTTGTTTTCCATCACTTGGCCATTTTGTTTTTTAAAGAAAAAACCTGGTGTGAAACACTCACACAACTTTCTCTTGCCAATGCAAATAATTTAAACAATAATCCTAACATTAGTAACAAAACATTAGAAATAAAAAACAAAACTAACCTCAATAAACATAACCTAATTTTAATCATGAGCGATAGACGCAAAATGAAAATCAACCTCAGTTTGGCTTAAAAATACGGAAAATCATTCTTTCACGCTAAACTAGGCTTGTAGCCATTGTGCATTGCGCGCTCATTTCAGTACAAATAGGTATAATTATAAAGAATGCCTTTTTGAATTGTGTTTGATCTATCAGCAGACACTTTAAACTCTTTTAAAACTGATTTTTGCTTTACATTCGTGGAAATTGTAAACTGGGAACAACCGTACTGGCGAACCAATTCATTTATCCTAGCCCCTTCATCATGGTTTTTTATAATTTCTTGCTTTTCTTAAATAGAAATTGAGCTCTGCTGTTCAACCATGCGTTTAGACCAATCAGAACGTTTGCCAGCGTTGTCCCCGGTTGTACGAATGTTTCAGCCCGACCAACATTACATGCACATGCGTATGAGAGCTGCAGTAGTTCACTCATTTGTGTTGCATCTCGTACTCAACAAATCGATTAGCTATAGAGCGCGATAACATGCAATACTTCATATATAATCAGCTGATACTTCATATATAATCAGCTGATACTTCACATATGATCAGCTGATACTTCACATATGATCAGCTGATTGTATGTTCATAGGTTACGATTGTTATTGAAAGATAAAAAAAAAATGGCTGACGAATTACATAACAGAGCTATGAGAGCAAGTGTTGGCAACGATGGTGGCATGTGATTCGCTGCAGGATGCATTATAAGAAGTTATTTCTGAACCACATCTAAACAGGAGATAGTTTTAAAAAAACCAACCTTTGCAATACCCATTATAAGTAACCGGGCACAATATTTTCATTTATTTCTCTATGTACCGATATAAACAGAAGGGTTAAAAGCACGTAAAAATGGGAGGGGACAAGTGAAATAGTGCGATTAAAGGAATTCCAGATGAGAACGACAGAGGTTAGTGGTTATCCCATCTATAGTACAGGGTGATTCATTTAAAAGTAGCTCGCTGGATTTAACAGCGGCCTTCGGCACTCAATTGGATTCAAATTGTAAATGAATAAATATAATTACTTAATACATAATTTTACATATTTATTTACAAATTTATATACAAATTTCAACTTCACCTTTACAGTAGATGCTGAAAGTGGCGTTCTTGAACGCTTGCACATTTTTGCGCTAGTTCAAAGTTATTAATGCACACACGACACAATACGGAAACATCTATAGCTTGAATGGCTGCCACGATATTATTCTTTAGCTCATGTATACTGCGGGGGTTTGTTTGGTAAACGGTTCCTTTTAAATAACCCCATAGAAAAAAATCGCACATACTCAAATCGGGTGAACGAGGAGGCCACAAATCTTTACTAACAACTCGCATGGAAAAAGCCTGATTGATATGAGATAGGGACTGGCGAGACGTGTGACATGTTGCACCATCTTGCTGGAAAAAATTGTACTCGCGTTCATCGTCGGTTAACTGTTCGTGAAATTCATTAAAAATTCTGACGTACACATCGCTATTTATAGTTTCATGAAAAAATATGGGCCCTACAATACGATGTCCAGAATTCACACACCATACACCAATTTTTTTGTCGAGCGGTGGGCTACTTTTAAATGAATCACCCTGTAGAAATAGCGAATGAACGAAATAAAAAAAGCGATGTTGATACCTTTAATATGAGCTCAATGATGGCGACAGTGGTGTAGATAGCCTCTGCAAAACACATGACGTAACTAGGTAGAAGCATCGACAAAAGGCATGCATAGAAGAACACATTCAACATCATCACCAGATCGAAATAATACCAGTTGACCACACTGTGAGCCGTCTTCCTCAACCTGTAAACAATTCAAATCATCACGTATATAAGAGGGTAAAACAATTATTATCCGCAATGTAGTTATAAAATTTTATTGTAATCAAATAGGAAACTTACAAGTACATCATTTTTCAACATAGTCCCCTTGCTTTTCAACGCACTTGGTCCATCGTTGTTCAAGTTTCCTGATGCCCTCATAAAAGAAGGTTTTCGGCTGAGATGCGACCCAGGAATGCATCGCTTCTTTCAATCCTTCGCCTGAGGTAAATCGACAACCCCCTTAATGCCTCTTTCAGTGGCCCAAACAAGTGATAATCAGAAGGAGCAAGATCGGGACTATATGGAGGATGAACCAGTACTTCAAAATTGAGTTTCTGGAGCGTTTCAACAGTGTGGGCAGCAGTATGCGGACGGGCATTGTTGTGCAACAACACAACACCTTTTGAGAGCAGTCCTCGGCGTTTGCTTAGAACTGCACGCTTTAGCTTGGCAGTAAGCATCTCACTGTAACGTATACTGTTTATTGTTGTGCCCCTTTCCTGATAATGTTCCAGTACTGGCCTTGTCAGTCCCAAAAAACCATAAGCATCAGTTTTCCTGCGGATGGTTGGGTCATGAATTTTTT
This sequence comes from Catonia carolina, assembly GCA_035578175.1. NCBI lineage: Eukaryota > Metazoa > Arthropoda > Insecta > Hemiptera > Achilidae > Catonia > Catonia carolina. Next base: position 939,762 of record JAQMRL010000008.1, on the reverse strand, counting down.
CTTGCATGGCAAATTTGGATGTTTCCATTTCATACTCTGCCGTTTACTCTCTGGCTCGTAATGATGGATCCATGTTTCATCACCAGTAATGATCCTGTCTAAGAAGTTGTCCCGTTCGTTACCTTAGCGATCCAAATGTTTTTTGCAGATGTCCAAGCTGCGTTTGTTTATGCAACAGTGTCAGTTGTTTTGGGACCCATCTTGCACAAACTTTATGAAACCCAAGTGTGTTGTGAATGATTTCGTAGGCAGAACCGTGACTAATTTGCAGACTATGTGCCACTTTGTCAATAGTTTTACTCGTCTGTCTAAGAGAATCATTTCACGTGAACGCTCAATGTTTTCTTAATTTACGGCGGTAAACGGTTGTCTGGCTCCTTCATCGTGCCTAACACTTGTGCGACCATTTTTGAATTTTTCAATCCATTTGTAGACACTCTGTTGTGGCAAAACACTGTTCCTGTACTGTACCGAAAGTCTTCTACGAATTTCAGCTCCTGATACACCTACCGGCCACAAAAAACGGATCACTGAACGTTGCTCTTCTTTGGTGCAAACAGAAAGCGGAGCAGCCATGATTAACAGCATGACAGTGATAACGAAACTAATCTAGCAGCTTGAAACTTGCATACATATAACCACAAATTGTAACCAATGTAGTAATTTTTTTTTATAATAAAGTAGGAACATTTATTGGCTTTTGTAAATTTTATTTGGTTGAAAGACGCACTCTGATATGTGATTGTAAACTTAAATTTCAAACAGAATTTTTCCAGCATTTTTTCTGTATTTATAAATGTATTTTTAAAAAAAATTAATCTGTGATCCGTAAAAATAATTAATTAACGATCTTGTATAATAGTTTGTATCCTGCATAGTGTTTTAGTGAGCTGAGGGAATTTTTTTTTTGTAGATAATAGTGCAATTTTTCTAACTTAGGAATACTAATATTGGTTTTAGTAAATTTTAATTATTTAGAATTGTAAATTTTATTACTAGATAAGTTTCAATAAGCTGTGTAATAATAAAAATTGTTAAAAATATTTTTAGTAATAATTGCTGATCAATAATTTATAATATAAGGTACAACTCATTCCTGCGCACGCACACGCTCCTCCTATGCGCGAATTAGTAAATACGTTAATGTTAATGTATTTTGTATTTAATAAAAAATTCATTCAAATAAACAAAGCATGCGTCATCAACGCAAAACAACAGTACTGCCAACATAAACAAAAATCTGGTGTGAAACACACACAACTTTCTCTTGCCTATCCAAATAATTAATAATAAACCTAACATTATTAATAAAATATTAGAAATAAACAAAAACTAACTTCAAAAACATAACCTTATTTTAATCATGAGTGAATGACGAAAAATGACAATCGAACTCAGTTTGGCTTAAAAAAAACGGAAAATCACACTTTCACGCTAAACTAGGCCCTGTAGAAAAAAATACTTTAAATAAAAGTTGTAGATCACTTAATTTTCTATAAATTTTATTATATACACTTTTGTCGTAAAGTGCATACTAAGGCCAAAATCTTAAAAAAATCAATTTTTCACAAGTTTTCGTAAAAAAAAAACAGAAAATCGCAAATTACCGCTAAACTAAGCGTTATACAAAAAAATCTTTGAAATAAAAGTTGTAGAATTTTAAATTCTCTACAACTTTTATTGTATAAATTTTTGCTCTAAATTGCATATTAAAGCCGTAATCTTAAAAAAACTATGTTTTTACGTGAAAACAGCCTCACCCAGAATTTCAGCAAACATGGCGCCTACCCTATCTTGTAGAAAATAAAAAATTGAGTAAACCAGGCGATTTTTAAAAAAATCATAGGACCAGTTTTTGAGAAAATTGCAAAAAAGTGAAAAATTATACGAATAAACTACTACTTCCGGTTGACCGATTTTGATGAAAATGTTCGTGTCGGGTCCAGTAGTGGTATGTAACTTAAGTTTCAAGTTTCAACTTCGTACGATGTTTTGTTCTTGAGATATTTTGTACACACACACACACACACACACACACACACACACACACACACACACGCACGCACGCACGCACGCGCACACACACACACACACACACACACACAGACCAACCGCTAAAAACATATTTTTTGGATTCAGGGGGTCTGAAAATGTATAGATCCGGTGAGAACTCGATTTCTTAAAATCGACATGAAAACAATACTTTCCTTCCTATGTATTCATATAGGCAAGAGAAAGTAAAAATATAACTAAATTGCGGATAATAATTGACATACCCTCGTATAATGAACATCGCTTGCCATGGCGATAAAGTTCATTAGTTCACTACATTACTGGTTACAGTTAAATAAACAATTGTTTTGTATTGCCTTTTGTATGCCTTATACTTACAGTGTACACAATAACCAAGCACACAAGTATTTCTGTACCAGTAACAAATGTGTTGACGTAACATGATTCGTCACAATGGAGTCTGACGGTCCGTCTGACACGCACCATTCGTTACATTAGTCTCATTTTTCCAACCGTACACTCATATCATTTGTTTACACCAGTTCCAATGTTATTTCTTTTTTTTTGTCCTAATGTATATAACTGCCCATAACAGACGACAGGTGGAGTGTCAAATTATTTACACTCAATCTGTTTAGTTGCAGGGTTAAAATAAATAGTTGTGTTTCTTATCATCACATGGTCACCCAATTGAATGACTGAATCATTAAACAACAGAAGAGGTAGAGGTGGTGTACTGTGACACTAATCAGAGTTTCATTATACAGTTGGACCCTGTGGTGAATGAAGTGAAGGTGTCATTTGGAGAGTGGAAAATATGTGCTTTTCAGAGGGCCCGGCATGCTGATAAGCGTAATTTTCCACTCGGTGAGGAAGGCAAGGTAAACCACCTCACTCCTCGTTTTCCTTAGTAAAACCTCTAGAGGTTCAAACCAGCCTTTTGGCTGATGACCTAAACAACAACAATGTATATAATGGGTGTTTTATATTAGGACGCAACCCTGATTATAAGAAGATAGAAGTAATACATTGGTAAATTTTCTATCCCCCAATCAGTATGTACTCAAGGCCAACTACCTAACACAGTTAAAATGTTCCAGTCAAACATTAGTGTGGTGACAGCAGTCGTTTCGTTATATTGTGTCACCAATGGTTTTTTCCAAGAAAGAACGCATGTTTATTGTAGAGACTTACATAGCGAGTAAATCTTACAAATGTGTGCAAGATAAGTTTCAGTTGAAATTTACCCGTTCTGCCGTTCCGAATAAATCGTCAATATTGCGTTTGATAAATGAATTCCGTAGAACTGGGAGTGAACTTGATGAGAAACCACCTCACCAGCCAACAAAGTTAACCGTGGAAATTCTCGAAGATAGTTTCTGATGGTCTGTAGGTTTCAGTTCATGAGTTATGCCAACGCGATAAGGATGCAAATGTAAATTTTTCGTAGCTCTAAAAACAGTAGTCAATGTTAGCCCAGCTTGTGATGATAACCTTCTAAGCGATTTTTTAGGTGATTTGAGTCAAAACGATTTTTTAAATCTTCGAGAACTTCCGCAGTGAACTTTGTTGGCTGGCAAGGTGGTTTCTCATCGAGTACACTCCCAGTTCTATGGAATTTATTTGTCAAACGCAATATTGACGATTTATTCGGAACGGCAGAATGGGGAAATTTCAACTGAAACTTATCTTGCACACATTTGTAAGATTTACTCGCTATGTAAGTCTCTACAATAAACACCAGGTTTTTTCTTGAAAAAAAAACCATTGGTGACACAATATAACAAAACAACTGCTGTCACCACGCTAATGCTTGACTGGAACATTTTAACTGTCTTAGGTAGTTGGCCTTGAGTATACTGTTGCCAACATACCGATTGGGGGAGAGAAAATTTACCCATGTATTACTTCTATCTTCTTATAATCAGGGTTGTGTCCTTAATAAAACACTTGTAACATTCCAATCTGTTCGATTGTTAATTTTTTCTTGTGGGGGAGCATCGGATGCCATTGTTTTTTCACAAAAGCTATGAGACTGAAACTGAGTCGGGTTGGCCATTTACACACCAACTGATGGTTTTAATGCATATTAATAAAATGTACAATCGATGTGAAAAATGTGTCCGAGATAAATTCTGTACCACAGAGGTAAAGGGTTTTAACTCCAATTTTGGCAAAATTGAGTTAAAACTACGTTTAAAATCGGAAAGGAATGCTCTGAAGATGTACAATATTTTGATCTAACTTGAAATTTTAGAGCTTGCATTAACCATAATAAATTCAATTTTTTAGTTGTACAAGATTTTTGAAAAATCACTATTGAATGTGTTTTACTGATAAGTCGTCAAATTTTTCTTGAATTTTTTTTATATTTGGTATTTTATTCATGTTATTAAACAGTGCTGAGTAAATTTTATAAGTTTTTAAAACGTTGTGTGTAAAATGTTGCTTCTTTATAAAAAACTGTTGCTGCCACCGGCTTTGGCTTTCAGTAGCACAGTCGCAGAGCTCATAGGGCCAGCCGGGCATTCGGTGGCGTAGTTCAAAAAAATGAAAACATCGAAGGGGGAGGTCGTCTTTACCGCTGCCTAAAAGATTAGGAGCAGCCGCTGACGCAGTGAACACCTTTCACCGCTGCCTCCGAAGAGGAGCAGTCACCGGTGAAATGAAGCGGGGTCGTCTGTACCGCTGCCTAATCAAATAGGAGCGAGTTGCCGACGCAGTGAGCACCTTTTACCGCTGCCCCCGGAGAGGAGCAGTCGCCGGTGAAGCAAGGGTAGGGGATGGAGGTGCAGGTGACGGAAAGAACAAACTCAATGTTGACATGTCAAATTTTGTATCGATCCTCGCTCACAGAGAACTCGATACTGTCACCTTCTCGACTTTCACATCGCCAGTGTGTAGATACTATATGTTGCCACTTGGTACATGCGCTGTGAGAGGTGTGACCGCTGGCGCTATCTATCAGCAGCAGCAACCCCATCACCGCGCCAACAGTGGGCAAAATATGAACTACGGACTGGCGTGAAAGTAGTACAGTATCACTGTTAGCACTAGGTATTATACTAAAGTTATTTTTTTATAAATCGCCTTTCATGTAGTTACATTTACACTAATGTAGAACGACACAGAAACCAGTTAAGGTATTAAGTCCTGTTTAGTGGAAAGGAAGGAGTGTAGAAGTCAAGAAAAATTAATTATGAAATAATAAATCTGTAGATAAGAAGCATTTTCTATAGAAATCGGGTGTACATTTCAAGTTACTGAAATTTTGTTACAATAATGAGAAGAACATATTTCTACTTTTTGGCTCTCGTGAAAAATTACCAAAATGGAGTAAACACCTTTTACTTCTTAGGTACAGAATTACTTGTAGATATTTTCAATTGATTTAACCGATTTCTCTGATGACGTGTACAGTAAGGTACGTGTACGTAATACGAAAGTAAAATGAAGGTATTCAACTGCAACTGACCAATGCCTGCGTGTCAACACAAACAACGTGTTGTACGGTAGGAACGGCTGCCTGACAGATCTCCTGTAGTCGACTTCTTCATCCGTTCTTCTCTCCACCTCCGATACATCACCACGTCCACCATCCTCACTCACCTGCAATCTGGACATTGCAATAAATAAATCCGCTGTGAAACAATCACATGACTTTCTCTTCCCGATGTTAATCACGAAAAACCTATATAATTATAAAGTTTGGTTACCGGTGAATTATGCTGAATGAAAATAACTAAAATTGATACTAAACTAAGCAATCTTGAAACAAAAGTCGTGGGTGGTTTAATTTTCTATAACTTCAATTACATATAATCATATATCGTACATCCCGAAGAAAACTGTCGTAAGTCAATAAATGTAAATTTTCAGGAGAGCGAAAACAGATTTCACTTTTTCTTATCAGTGAATTTTAATAAAAATGTAGAATTTAATAATGTGTTTTCCTCCTTTCTGCATTTCCATAAGTATGGACTATATATAGGCCTACTGCTTATTGATATTGTTACATACAGTAGTATATTTTATTACAATGTGTTTACAAATAACTTTTAAATAATCATATAAAAATAAATGAAAACTACTTGATGTTGTTTTAGAAGAAGAGCGTAGTCAGAACAAAACAAAATGCATCACTCTTATAAAAATATATACTAATAAATATTAACATATTTTTCGAAGAATAGTGATACAATTCAAAATAATACCCTGTTCCCCGTCAGTCATTTCTCAAACAACCACAACATTCCTAACAAAACAGTAGATACAAAGTCTAAATAATTTTCATTTCTACTAAGACTAAACAAAAACATCTACAACAGTTTCCAGACGAAAGCGAGTTAACTTGAAATAATATACTTCTTGCTGACAATAAGCGAAATCTTTAAACAATTAGTTTGGAAGAAAAAATATGTACTTAAGTGGTGTCTGGTGGTAAATTTAATAAATCACTTTCATATTATTTTCACCAGAGATACTACTCAATATTTTACTACATCATTATGCAATAAAACGATTTTTAATTTTTTTAACTTAAGACAGTTTTCTTCGGGACGTACGATATATACTAATATAATAAAAAAGAAACATCTGTTTGTTTGTATGAGGTGGTAATCTCAGAAACTACCAAACTGATTTAAAAACATCTTTCATTGTTGCATAGCTTAAAGCTTCCTGATCAATATAAGCTATTTCGCAACTTTAAGTAACTTTAATTAAGTGAGTTAAGCAACTTAAACTGTGACGATGTCGCATGTTTTAGTTTATCAGGTGCATAGCACTTTTTTTTTTTAAGTCTGCTGGATGGTGTTTTTTTTTTGGGCTAGAAGCACAATTCAACTTTTATATTTCATACAAAAACGTAAAAAGAATTAACATTAGATTCCAAAAACATTAAAAATTCGGAAATATTCAAAATTTTTATTTTTGTGCTGTATTTCATACATTTGTTTTCATTCGACAGGTAGCAAATGAGTTGTACATTTCCAATTACTCTGCGTACTGCACCCACGTATTACTGTCTCTTATCTCGGCCATATATTAACTGTTTATTTCTTTTCAATTGGTATTCTTCTATGCATTCTATTCAATGGGGTACATACTGGACATACAAAGACCATAATAAATTCTGTTAATCGCAGGGACAAACATTTAAAACGGTGGGCATCGATTTGAGACAAAAGTGCTTCCTTCACTCATGGACAACTTTATGTCAGACTTTCTAGAGCTGGAAGCGTGGAAAAACAATTTATTTTGCTGCCACAGGGCAACAAAACAAAAAATATTGTATGTAGAGAGGTTTTAAAATAATTTAATGAGGCGTTCACTACATTAGATGCTGTGAAGCGAAGCTAGCGGGGGTTATCATAATCAACACATTTGGTTGTTGTAAAATTTTAGAGTTGTAAATAAATAATTAAAGAGAGAAAAAAAATAGTTGAATGAATAGTTGACTGACCGATTGTTATCCGTGGAGCTATTGTTGCCATCGCCACTCTCATCCGCTGTGGAATAGTCTCCAGTGCCACTGCCAGCGCCACTAGCATCGTTGCGCACAATGTTTGCTACCTAACACAACATTCAATATTAATTCATCTTGATCAAGATGACCTCCCCCCCTTCACTATAAGCATCTGGTTTTTATTTTGAACTACGCCGCCGGAACCCGGCCGGTCCTATGAGCTCTACAGACTGCGCTACTAAAGACCGGTGGCGACACCTTGTTTTACTCACTAAAACCTCTGCAGATTCAAACCAGTCTTTCGGCTGATGACCTAAACAACATATTTCCCAAGTGAAAATCTTTACTCTAGTACACAAGACAAGACAACAAAAAATCCAGTGTGAAACACTCACACCATTTTCTCTTGCAATGTAAATATTAATGAAAAACATAACCAAATTTATTCACGAGTGAATGATGCTAAATGAAAATCAACCTCTGTTCGACTTAAAATAAAAATTGTACGATTTTTAATTTATTTGTTGTTGTTTAGGCGATCAGCCGACCTCTACGGGCATTACCAGTTAAATGAGGAGTGAGGTGGATTAAAAAAGTATACTTGACAGCATGCCACGCCTTCTGAAACACACCTATAGATAGGAGCTCAGTTGATTGGTAGCGTAAGGAATTGGGTTGGAGAGGATTCCCCTCCTCCTATAACCTAATACTAGTAATAATACAGGGTTTGTATAAAAAGTAACCGGACTGAACTTAGAAAACATATTTATTGGCAAAATTTCTACACTTTTTTCTATAAATCTTCGAAGTAGTCCCCATTAAAGTCGATAACCCTTTGGTATCGGATTTTCCAGTCCCTGAACGCCCCCTGGAAGTCGGCAACCCGTAGTAGTGGAAGTACTACGCTACGTTGTAGCGTAGAGCCCTCGTCGTAGTGAGTTGAACAGCTTCTAGAGTCCCAAACCGCGTCCCCTTTAGTACTCTCTTGATCTTGGGGAATAGGAAGAAGTCCGGTGGTGCCGTATCCGGACTGTAGGGAGGCTGTGGCAATGTCGCCCTCGAGTGTTTGGCCAATTCCTCGGTAACAAGCAGACAGGTGTGCTACGGCGCATTGTCGTGGTGGAGGATCCAGGAATCGGCAATCTCCAGACGGACTCGGCAAATCGAGCGGTCAGTCTTATCGATCCCGACCTCTTCTGCGATTGCTTGGATGCTCAGACGACGGTCAGTGTTTAACACATCACGCACTTTTTGCACATTTGGGTCCGTGTGACTGGTTGATGGACGTCCGGTGCGCTGTTCGTCGTGGACGTCATTGCGGCCCTCTCGGAAATTCTTGTGCCACTGGAAGACTTGAGTTCTGGACTCACCGTAAACCTCATTGATCATTTTAAGAGTTTCCGTAGGCGTTTTTTTGAGTTTGACACAAAATTTGATGTTAACACGTTGCTCAATGGTACGCTCCATTTTCACTCTGACGAGATCACTGAACACGCACTGCGCTCTCGCACGATGCTAACCCTCAAGCGTCTAGAAGCAACTGACTCGGGCCCGCTCCCCTTCCCTCGATCCCCCACCACCACTAGAGCACCAACAACTGGTTTACAAACGTTTTATCTGGGTGTCACAAGCTCAGTCCGGTTACTTTTTATAGAAACCCTGTAGTTGGGATACGTTTGAATAATCTAGTTAGATGATGAATGATGATGACTTACAGTGTTGTCAGTTGGAGATGGGTGTAGACTGAAGTAGGTGTGTTTAACGATGGCCATGGTGATGGGCAACAGAATGTTGGAGAGTATCAATTTGCCAGTGACCATCGTCACCGTAAAATACACCAGGTAGATTACGTTCGGGCCGACCACCGCCACAGCTTTGTACATTATGTACGTCCAACTTTCACCAGACATCACCTGAAATCAACCACCGCAAACAATCAAATCAAACGCACCAACTTTGGCACACTAAAACAGTTTTACAGTCAAATCAAATCAAACGCACCGACTTTGGCATGCTAAAACAGTTTTACAGTCAAATCAAATCAAACGCACCGACTTTGGCACGCTAAAACAGTTTTACAGTCAAATCAACTTAACCCTTAACCCTTTCTTACCCAGTGCAGTGGCATAGAAGTCACATTGGAGTGAAATAACAGACATAAAAACTTTCATTGTTAGCGACTACTTTTTATTAAAGAGCGCTGGATGTGAAGTGTAATAATTTTCTTTACCCTAGCCACGAATCGAACCTGAGACCTCCGCTTTGCAGTGTGAGATGCTGACCACTATGCCACGGATGCGACCATTAGTTTCTTTTTAAAGTTAGTTTTAGATATTCGTGTTCATTTACTAAAATAAAGTAGCAATTCTTCGAGTATGTTGAATGTACATACAAGTATATTTTTTAGGCTGTAAATAGTGATTTCACCAATATTTTTGAATTGTAACGTTTTTTAAGTCTTAAATAATGGTTTGATATTAAAATCATACTTAGTTTTTTTTTGCTACAAATCTAAGCAAAAGAGAATATTGTTTAGGAAGCCTGCACATGATTTCACTTATTTATATTGTTGGGAACTTTGATACCATCAAGTCCAATGTGACGTATCTGTCACACATTTTTGTCACGCCATCAAAAAAAGGCTGAAGGTCTAAAAGTGATTTTATTTCACTTAAGTGTCAGTAAAGTGTATGAAACAATGTACAGTTGAGCCGTTGTTAGTTTGCTCCTACAGTCAACAAACAAAAGCCACCTACTACAGGGTGCACGCTAGAGTCCGCCACTTTATGGATGTCATTTTCCTATTAAGTTAACTATTTTTTTAAATTAGAAGTACTTAAAGTACTAAAAACATCAGTCATGATATGATGTAGGCCTAACAATTTCATTTATTAAGATACTTTTAAAAGTATTTTGTATTTAAATACTTTTGAAAGTATTTTATTGTTACTTTTTAATCAGCGTGTACACATTTTTATATAATGCGGATGCTCAGTGACGTCATTATTTGTTTACATTAGGAGCAAACTAAGAGAGGCTGGACTATACACATATTTGTTTGTGTAAAGTTAAAAAATTTTGGATTGAAAGGGTTAAGGCTCCGGCTTAGTGATGTGACGCTCATGAACGAGTCTGTAGCAGCCACTTTTGAGGTTTCATTATTGTTTTTTTTTTGTGATCCCTAGTTTGTGTACGTTGCAATCTGTTCAATTCAGAACAATAAGCAACCCCATCACCCAATCAGATGAGGATGACGTGTATATGAGGTGTAGTCTTGTACAGACTCACTGAGTATGGTTAATTGAACCCCAACCATCTAAGTACACCCACAACCACTGTCTACCATTCAAATCCGTATAAAAGTAACTACCTTTACTAGGATTTGAACCAGGAACCTTCGTCTCTGAAAATCAGCTGTTAAACAGCTGATTTTGGCAACAACTTTACCTCTAGACCAACCCGGTGGGTTTCATTATTGTAAAACATGACATTTATTCTACAGTCCAGCCTTTCTTAGTTTGCTCCTACTATAAACAAATAATGACGTCACTGAGCATGTACATTATATAAAAATGAGTACACGCTGATTAAAAAGTAACAACAAAATACTTTCAAATGTATTTAAATGCAAAATACTTTTAAAAGTATTTTTATAAATGAAATTGTTAGGCCTAAATCATATCATGACTGGTGTTTTTAGTAATTTTAAGTGCTTATAATTTAAAACATAGTTAACTTAATAGGAATACGATATCCATAATGTGGTGGACTCTAGCGTGCACCCTGTAGTAGCTGGCTTTGGTTTGTTGACAGTAGGAGCAAACTAAGAACGGCTGAACTATATATTGGTACAGTTAACCTACAAAAAGTTCAGCGATATACTGTATATGCTCCGGGTACAATATAAGTTGTTATGTTTGTCGTACTGAAATTAAAGCAGTCGCGCATCCGCACTGACGCTTTTCCCCCTTTACCCCTCGTGGCAAACACGGGCAAACTCGTGACTCACGTGACTATACCTAAGCAGACACTGGGATATAAGCCGGAAGGCAGGAGAGAACGAGGACGGCCAAGAAAGAGATGGGCAGATTTGAGAGATTCAGAACAAGCAGAGATGCCTAATCGTTGAAAGGCAGAGGGAGGGAGGAAAGAAGAAAAGAATAAATGAATGGGGAGGGTTGTGTACGTACCTGAAAAGTAGTGACCAAACTGGTTTGGAACGTGCCGTACGGAGCTATTATTCGGTACTGATCTTCTTTCTCATACCAGATCAGATCGACTCCAAACGAAGCGAATATCACATCAAATATCGCATATGTCACCAGCAGCGGCATCAACAGACTCAAACATCTTTTGAAACCGGTCACAAAATTCACATACATCTTTGAATACCTGAAACACCAAAACTCAACCGGATTACTCTCACTCATTGCATCCCTCCCTCCCTCAATTTTTTTCACTTTTGTAGATCTTCTTGTGCTTCTTTTTTCTTTCACCAGTAGTTCTTTAAGGCTACAGATCTTCTAAGCCTCTCTTCATCCGAAATCATCATTGTTTTTCTGTTTCGAATTTGCGAAACAGTTTTTCTTTCCTTTATATTCATATTTTATTTTTTGTTGGTTTAACGTCCAACTGTTTTGAAATTAATGCTTATGCAGATGGTGAAGGATGAAATGATTTTTTTTGTAAAGTATGAAAATATGCCGTGCCTGAATGGGTTTCGAACCCAAGATCGCATGATGAGAGGCGAGCATGTTACCAACTACACCAATGGGGTCGGCTTATATTCATGCAGGCAAGAGAAAGTAAAAATACAGATGACTTGAACTTTTTGTAAGAAACTTGAAACAAGAAAACAAACTGCTCTAGACCGAAGCAACAGGGACATCAACTGAAGAGACAACACTCCACTAAAGCCGTACGTTGTGTACACCACAATACACACTGCAAACCTTCCGCAGTTCTATTGAGACATGTGGATAAGTTCAACTATATTCCATCCACTAATTGGTTGGTCTAGAGGTAAAGTTGTCGCCAAAATCAGCTGTTTAACAGCTGATTTTCAGAGACAAAGGTTCCTGGTTGAAATCCTAGTAAAGGTAGTTACTTTTATACAGATTTGAATACTAGACAGTAGTTGCCGGTGTACTTTGATGGATGGGGTTCAATTAACCATACTCTCTCAGGAATGGTCGACCTAAGTCTGTTCAACACTACACAGTTTCATTGACACGTCATACACATCATCCTCAATCTCATTGGGTCATGGGGTTGCTTATTGTTCTCAATTGATGAACAGATTGCAACGTACACATATTAGGAATTTAAAAAAAAACTAATCTTCATACATTTCCCCAGAGTTCCAACTGCATGCTATTTACACAACGTTATTAGATTATTTCATCTAACAACGTTACAAATTTTATGTATGCAACATCGAATAAAAGCTGGAAAAACTTATTCATATTTCACTGGTTTTTTAATTTCTCTTGCCCTATATATTTATTTAGCGTATGGCTTTTCAAGACATTTAAAAATCAGCATCATAAGTGTTATATATTGGGATCAAATATGACCCTCTGTCTATAAGGATGGGAAATAACATTAATGATTGTTTGGGAAACAAATAGTCACAAAAAAAAAACATGAAAAATATGTACATACAGTACGTAATTATAAAAACATGCTTAAGTCTATATACAGACATCCAGTCTGTCCAAGTAAGCTATTGATTCTGGAGTTGCCATCAGGAAATCCGCTCTTGTCCCTCCTCCTCTAAAGGCAGTTATTCTGCACTCTTTCACTATGTGATCAATAGTTTGTCTTTGACCACACTCACATAAAGGCGATGGTATTTTGCCCCATTTAAACAATAAATCAGCACACCTACCGTGTTTTGTTCTTATTCTATTTAGAGCTGACCATTTTCATGTAGTTTTCAAAATTTAGTTTTCATCTCAAATAAACGTTTTCAGACCCCATGAACCCACATAAATAACGGACTTAATAACGGTTTTATTAAGGACACAACCCTGATTATAAGAAGATAGAAGTAATACATGGGTAAATTTACTGTCCCCCAATCAGTATGTTGGCAACATTGTACTCAAGGCCAACTATCTGAGACGTTAAAATGTTCCAGTCAAGCATCAGTGTGGTGACAGCAGTCGTTTCGTTATATTGTGTCAGTAATGGTTTTTTCCAAGGAAGAACCGGGTGTTTTATTAAGGACGCAACCCTGATTATAAGAAGATATAAGTACAAATACAATGTTTTCATTGCAATTTGCTATTCATTTGTAAAATAATAATTTAGATTAATTAATAATTTGTAAAGTACAGAAAATAAAAATATGCCGTAGATTGTGGCTTTTAACATAGGGTTGCGTTCTTAATAAAACACCCGGTTGTTCCTTGTAAAAAACCATTGGTGACAAAATATAACGAAACGACTGCTGTCACCACACTGATGCTTGACTGGAACATTTTAACTGTGGTAGGTAGTTGGCCTTGAGTACATACTGATTGGGGGAGAGAAAATTTACCCATGTATTACTTGTATCTTCTTATAATCATGGTTGCGTCCTTAATAAAACACCCGTTACATATTTTTATAGATGGTGTCTGTGTGAAAAAATGTCTCAAAAACGGAATTTTATACAAAGTTATAACTTGGAACTTAAGTTAGGTACCATAACAATCCCTGATAAGAACATTCTCATAAAAATCGGTCAACTGAAAGTACTAGATTTGTCTTATGAAAAGGATTCCTGATGAACTATTTGAAGATGCGTAGGTGTATCTAAAGTGAAATGCGTTACCCAGTGTAAGTGAACAGCTGAAACAGGTGAATCACTCTGAATGAGGTCAATCCAAAGGAATCATTGAAGTATCCGAAACAGAACGATGCCGTCAACACCACTATCAGATCGAACCAATTGAAAATGCTGTTGAAGTAGCTCCACCTTTCCACTATCACTTTTATCAGAATCTCCATTAAAAACGCCGACACAAAAAACAGGTCCACATACTCTGAAAATAAAATACAAACGTAAATACATTTCATGTAATTGCTACCCCCCCCCCCCAGATATGTCGTTTTTCTTTTAAAAAAATCTGGTGTGAAACACTCACACGACTTTCTCTTGCCAGTGCAGATAATTAGTAATATAACCTAACATTAGTAATAAAAAATTTGAAATAAACAAAAAACTAACCTCAATAAACATAACCTAATTTTAATCATGAGTGAAAGACGCAAAATGAAAATCTACCTCAATTTGGCTTAAAAACACAGAAAATCACTCTTTTACGCTAAACTAGGCTCTGTAGAGAAAAATGCTATAAATAAAAGTTGTAGATCTTTATATTTTCTATAAACTCGATTATATACATTTTTGTCATAAAATGCATACTAAGGCTGAAATCTTAAAAAAATCGATTTTTCACACGTTTTAGTGAGAAAAATAAAATTGCTAATTACCGCTAAACTGAGCATTATACAAAAAAATGTTTGAAATAAAAGTTGTCGTCGTCGTCGTCGTCGTCTTCATGGATTACGCTATTCAAGCCTGTTCCGGCGTCCATCTTTTCCTCGGCCTACCAATATTTCTCTTTCCGATTGGTTTATAGAGCAGCGCAGATCGAGGGAGGCGGTCTTGTGACATTCTTACAACATGATCTGACCAATTTTTCCTGTAGGTTCTCAATAATAAAAGTTGTAGGATTTTAAATTCTCTACAACTTTTATTATATAAATTTTTGTGCTAAAATGCATATTAAAGCAGTAATATTTAAAAAAAAACAATTTTCTTTATGTGAAAACAGCCTCACCAAAAATTTCAGCAAACATGGCGCCTACTTTATCTTGTAGAGTACAAAAAATTTAGTAAATCAGACGATTTTTAAAAATATCATATGACCAGTTTTTGAGAAAATCGCAAAAAAGTGAAAAATTACACGAATAAACGACTACTTCTAGTTGACCGATTTTGATGAAAATGTTCGTGTCGGGTCCGGTAGTGGTATGGAACTTAAGTTTCAAGTTCGTATGGTGTTCCGTTCTTGAGATATTCTGTAGGTACGCACGCACGCACCCACACACACACACACACATACATACATACAGACCAATCGCTAAAAACATGTTTTTTGGGTTCAGGGGGTCTGAAAACGTGTAGATCAGGTGAAAACTCGATTTGTTAAAATCGTTATGAAAACAATACTTTCCTTCCTATATATTCATACAGGCAAGAGAAAGTAAAAAAATGAACTCCAAAAACAGACTAGTTCATGTTTCGAGGAAATTAACTTTGTTAAATGACTAATAAATATTACTGCAGGCCTATCAAATGTTCAAATAAAATCTTTCTGAGTTAATCGATGTGATAAGAGAAAAGGCCCATTCAGTTCAACAAATCTTCATTTTATTATTTAATGAAAAACGTAACTTGAATTATTTCTATGAGCAAAATACGAAAAATCACGCGGAGTTTACAAGAATAAACGTATAGCCTACATACAAAAGAAATCATGGTAAAAATCTGTATGAAATTTATTGAAAACTTTTTAACTATGCACTGCAGAAAAAAAGTTGTAGGTTCTTTAATGTTCTACAACTGATTGTAACTCTTAAAAAATCACTTCTTACGGCCCCCCCCCCCCAC
This sequence comes from Catonia carolina, assembly GCA_035578175.1. NCBI lineage: Eukaryota > Metazoa > Arthropoda > Insecta > Hemiptera > Achilidae > Catonia > Catonia carolina. Next base: position 923,617 of record JAQMRL010000008.1, on the reverse strand, counting down.
CCCACATGCCCCTTACCCTATCTCGTAGAGCACAAAACAAATTTAGTAAATGATGAGATCTTATAGAAAATTAAAGGAGCAGTTTTTGTAAAATATCACAAAAAAATTAAAAATTGCACAGTTCAACTACTACTTCGGTTGACCGATTTTCTTTCTGGTGCCTATATGAATACATAGGAAAAAAGTATTGTTTTCATGTCGATTTTAAGAAATCGAGTTTTCACCGGATCTACAAGTTTTCAGATTCCCTGAACCCAAAAAACATGTTTTTAGCGATTGGTCTGTGTGTGTGTGTGTGTGTGTGTGTGCGCGCGCGCGCGTGTGTGTGTGTGTGCAAAATATCTCAAGAACGGAACAACGTACAAACTTGAAACTTAAAACTTAAGTTAGATACCACTAGAGGACCCGACACAAACATTTTCATTATAATCGGTCAACCGGAAGTATTAGTAACTTATATTCGTGTAATTTTTCACTTTTTGCGATTTTCTCAAAAACTGGTCCTACGATTGTTTTTTAAATCGCCTCATTTACTTAATTTTTTATGCTCTACAAGATAGAGTAGGCGCCATGTTTGCTAAAATTCTTGGTCAGGCTGTTTTCACGTAAAAATTTGTTTTTTTAAGATTGAGGCTTTAATATGCATTTTAGCGAAAAATGTATATAATAAAAGTTGTAGAGAATTTAAAATCCTACAACTTTTATTTCAAACATTTTTTTGTATAACCTCAAGTTTAACGGTAATTAGCGATTTCCTGATTTTTCTCACGAAAAATCGATTTTTTAAGATTTCGGCCTTCTATGCATTTTACAACAAAAACAAAAGTGCATATATTCAAATTTATAGGAAATTAAAAGATCTACAACTTTTATTTAAAGCTTTTTTCTCTACAGAGCCAAGTTTAGCGTGAAAGAATGATTTTCCGTATTTCAAATTCAAACCGAGGTTGATTTTCATTTTGCGTTTTTTGGTTAGGTTGTTTTTGGTAAGGTTTTTGTCTATATCTAATGTTTTATTACTTAGGTTATATTGTTAATTATTTGCATTGGCAAGAGAAAGTCGTGTGAGTGTTTCACAACCAATTTTTACTTTATCTTGCCTATATGAATATATATGAAGGAAAGTTTTGTTTTCATGTCGATTTTCACAAATCGAGCTTTCACTGGATCTACACGTTTTCAGACCCCCTCAACCCAAAAAAACATGTTTTTAGCGATTGGTACAGACCAATCGCACACACAGGTGTGTGTGTATGTGTGCACGCGCGTGCGCGTGAACAGAATATCTCAACAACGGAACATCGATTGAACTTGAAATATTAAGTTACATACCACTACCGGACCCGACACGAACATTTTCATCAAAATCGGTCAACCGGAAGTAGTAGTTTATTAGTGTAATTTTTCACTTTTTTGGATTTTCTCAAAAACTGGCCATACGATTTTTAAAAAAAATCGCCTGGTTTACTAAATTTTTTATCCTCTACAAGATAGGGTAGGCGCCATGTTTGCTGAAATTCTTGGTGAGGCTGTTTTCACGTAAAAAAATTGTTTTTATAAGATTACGGGTTTTTTATGCATTTTAGCGCAAAAATTTATATAATAAAAGTTATAGAGAATTTAAAATCCTACAACTTTTATTTTAAACATTTTTCTGTATAACGCTTAGTTTAGCGGTAATTAGCGTTTTTCTTGTTTTTTCTCACGAAAACGTGTGAAAAATCGATTTTTTTAAGATTTCGGTCTTAGTATGCATTTTACGACAAAAGTGTATATAATCAAATTTATAGGAAATTAAAAGATCTACAACATTTATTTAAAACATTTTTCTCTACAGAGCCTAGTTTAGCGTGAAAGAATGATTTTCCGCATTTCAAATTCAAACTGAGGTTGATTTTCATTTTGCGTTTTTCACTCATGATTAAAACTACGTCAGGTTTTTGTTTATTTCTAATATTTTATTACTTAGGTTATATTGTTAATTATTTGCATTGGCAAGAGAAAATCGTGTGAGTATTTCACACCAGATTTTTTTTGTTTTTGTTTTGTTTAACATCCGGCTGTTTTGCAATCGCTGCTAATTGCTAAAACGATGAGAAGGATGGTAGATGAAGATGAAAACTGCCAGACTTGACCGGGAATCGAACCCGGGACGCTGGCGTAGAAACCAGTTGCGCCTACGATATTTTGGGCATGTACATTTGACATAAAGCAAGAGAATTCAAGTAGATAGGCAGGCTACGTATAATGAAGAACGCCTATTCAGTTATAGTTCAGCCGTTGTTAGTTTGCTCCTCCTCCTTCTGTCTGTCAACAAACCAAAGCCACCTACCACTACAGGGTGCACGCTACACTCCACCACTTTATGCATCTCATATTCCTATTAAGTTAACTATTTTTTAAATTATAAGCACTTAAAGTACTAAAAACATCAGTCATGATATGATGTAGGCCTAACAATTTCATTTATAAAACTACTTCTAAAAGTATTTTGTATTGTAAATACTTTTGAAAGTATTTTGTTGTTACTTTTTAATCAGCGTGTACACATTTTGATATAATGCGCATGCTCAGTGACGTCAAAATTTGTTTTCATTAGGAGCAAACTTAGAGAGGCTGGACTGTAGGCAAGGTAAGATAAGATGAGATAAGATAAGAACAGGGCGGACATTATATTAAAAGGAAATCAAAGGTCAACTCACTACTAACTTAAAAGCACAATTAGGCCTAAATAAGGAAAACTGGAATCACAATTGAAACATAACCTGCCTTTACTCGTTCTATTACAAAGGCCTACTCAAAAAACTCAATATCTAGGAACACGGGTGCTTACGCTGAAAAACCCTGTACCATATGCCCTGTGCTTTTTGCGCATATCACAATTTTCACAATACCTCCTGAAAAGGAAGAAAAAATCTGGTGTGAAACACTCACACGACTTTCTCTTGCCAATGCAAATTAAAATGCCGGCCGCGTTGGCGATGTTAAATATAAATATTTATATTGAGGCATAAATGGCATGCCTTGAGGCATAAATTGCCTCAAGGTTTAAAAAGTTGTGACAATTTAAGTCATTTTAAAAAAAAGCTAAAACAATATTTGATTGATGAAACATTTTACAGTGTGCACGAATTCCTTTCTAAATAGTTTTGGTATTTAACTTGTAATTAAACAAATATTGTGTACAATTTGATACAAAGGGGTTCATGACAAGCCTGCTGAGTTAAGCAGTGGTAGGGGGAAATTATTGGTAAGTGATGAATTTATCATTGTGTTTGATTTATTTTTATTATTTATTTTTGTGTGATATTTGATTCAATGGGGTTCATGACAAGCCTACTGAAGTAAGCAGTAGCAAAAACAAATTTTGGTGGTAAGTGATAAATTTATCACAAACTTTCAGTTCATCAATTTCATCTTGACATGTCCTATACTCCCTTTGGAGTCTCCAGGATGCAAGTAACAAAAAAAAAAGAAAAAAAATGTTGGTAACGTGCTCGCCTCTCATCACGCGGCCTTGGGTTCGAATCCCACTCGGGCATGGCATTTTTTCATACGTTACAAAAAATTCATTTCATCCTTCACCGTCTGCATTAGCAGCAATTTGCAAAACAGTCGGACGTTAAACCAAAAAAACAAAATGCAAATTAACATCTTTTTTTTTATTCCTAATTTCTGTACGTTGCAATAAATGTTCAATTGAGAACAATAAGCAACCCCATGACCCAATGAGATGAGGATGATGTGTATGACGTGTAAATGAGACTGTGTAGTCTTATTTTTTTTTTTTTTTTTTTTTTTTTTTTTTTTTTTTTTTTTTTTTTTGCGCCCTGGAGACTCCAGGAGGAGTATAGGACATGTCGTCAGATATAGCACCTGAAATACATATAAGAAACACACTAAGTATCACTACTATCAAGAAAGAAATTCTTGTACGCTATAAAAAGTTTCACCGATCAAGTAATTTTTTAATTTTTTTTTAAAGGAATTCAAATCCTCACAACACTTTAAAGATTGGGGTAATTTATTTATGAATTTTCTCCCTGCATAAGTAGGTTTTTGTTCAAACAATTTTGTGGAGTGATTAGCCACATAATAATCATTCCTGTTTCTCGTGTTGTGATTGTGAACATTGAAATTCTGCATAAAATTATTTTGCCTAACATACATAATCACCTCAAAAATGTAGAGACAGGGAACTGTAAGCAATTTAAGCTCCTTAAATAGTGGCCTGCATGAGGTTAGCTGGTTAGCTCCCACCATACACCTAATAGCTTTCTTTTGAATTTTAAAAACCCTATTCATATTACCCATGCTAGAATTACCCCATACTAAAATACCATAACGGATATGAGACAGAATGAGGCCATGATAAGCTGCCATTAGTAATTTTTTATCATTTAATCTGGCAACTTGTTTTAGTGCAAATACCCCAGATGATATTTTACTACAAACTTGATTGGTATAGAAGTCCCAAGACAAAGATCTATCTAGAGATACGCCCAGGAACTTCACTGTTTCTACATGCTCTAAACTATTATTATGAATAAATACATCCACTTCTCTACTTTCTTTAACGTTATGTTTATTTTTGAACTGCAAGTACTGACACTTTTTCCCATTAACTGTTAATAACATTTGATTCAAGAACTGCACTACGGACTCTATGTTAACATGTGTATTTACTTCAAGAGCATCTACCAGTGAACTGTTACTGATTACTGAAGTATCATCAGCAAACAACAAAGCTCTGCCATTAGGTATGACTTCTGGTAACCTATTAATGTACAATAGAAACAGAATTGGACCTAAAACTGACCCCTGTGGAACGCCTGCTTTGACTTCAAGCTTTCCAGATACAACTTTTGTAAGTTTCCCTCTAACAACCCTAGTTAACTCCACACACTGTAATCTATTAATAAGGTAAGATTGAAACCATTTCAACTCTACATCCCTAACGCCTAATGACTCTAGTGTTTTCAATAAAATTTCATGATCAACACAATCGAAAGCTTTACTCAGATCCAGAAACACAGCCAATGCTTTCTCCCCGGCGTCCAATATATCAACTACTTGCTCCACAAGTGAAACAGACCCAGGCCAACCATTCCTGAGAGAGTATGGTTAATTGAACCCCAAACATCAAAGTACACCGGTAACCACTGTCTAGTATTCAAATCCGTATAAAAGTAACTACCTTTACTAGGATTTCAACCAGGAACCTTCGTCTCCGAAAATCATCTGTTAAACAGCTGATTTTGGCGACGACTTTACCTCTAGACCAACCTGTTGGGCAATTAACAATAAACCTAATATTAGTAATAAACAATAATAAAACATTAGAAATAAACAAAAAACTAACCAAAATCACTCATTCACGCTAAACTAGGCTCTGTAGAGAAAGAATGCTGTAAATAAAAGTTGTAGATCTTTTAATTTCCAATAAATTTGATTATATACACTTTTGTCGTAAAATCCATACTAAGGCTGAAATCTTTGAAAAAAATCGATTTTTTTACACGATTTTGTAAGAAAAAAACAGAACACCGCTAATTACCGGTAAACTAAGCGTTATACGAAAAAAATGTTTGAAATAATAGTTGTCGGATTTTAAATTCTCTACAACGTTCATTATATACATTTTTGCGCTAAAAAGCATATTAAAGCCGCAATCTTAACAAAACAATTTTTTACGTGAAAATAGCTTTACTATGAATTTCAGCAAACATGACGCTTACCCTATCTTGTAGAATGAAGCCTAAATGAGGCGATTTTTAAAAAAATCGTACGACCAGTTTTTGAGAAAATAGAAAAAAAGTGAAAAATTACACGAATAAACTACTACTTCCGGTCGACCGATTTTGATGAAAATGTTCGTGTCGGGTCCGGTAGTGGTATGTTGTTTTAAGTTTCAGGTTCGTACTATGTTCCGTTCTTGAGATATTCTGTTCACACACAAACCAATAGGTCTGTCAGCAGTTGTGTGTGTGGGTGTGAGGGTGTCTGTTTAGGTGTATATGGTGGGTGAAGAGTGGGTGGGACATGGAAACAATACTTTCCTTCCTATATATTCAGAAAATTTAAAAAATAGTGAACAATGTAAACAGAATTAAATATACATGAAACAGTATTATATAAAGAGATTTTACAAATAATTCACTCATCATCAGTTAACCATGACAGAGGTGGAATTGGTTGAGAAGTTACCTCTTGCAAGACTTAATTAACAATGGCTGACCATGCTGACGATGCTCGGCTCTGACAAAATGGATCCATTGCCGCAAATTCTGTTCATAATATTATAATTAATTTTATCATGCAGGTAACTAGATAATAAGCGGCATAATTAGAGGAGCAAGATTTGTGATGAAACATATTTTTTCAGCGGTTATAAAACTTTTTTTGTTTAGCTTTTATTTGTTATTATCGGGAACTGTACATTGTTGACAACTGCCCGATTTGATCGCTGCTGCTTTTTGCTGCATTATTTGACGTGAATTAGGCGTGAGTTTGTTCACGGATGGCTGTCAGCTGGTCACCATACAAAGTCGCTTGTCCAACCGGTGTTACTTAACAAATAATAGCGACTTACTACCAGCTGACTGACTGGGCTGGCCCGAAGGCCGGTTATAAAAACTTAAATAGCAATCTATTCTGGCTACAAAGTCCATCATAAATAAATAAATAAATAAATAAATAAATTAAGGTTTGAAGTTGTTTGTGAGAAAATTAGGATGGTTTACCACCAACCAATATTTATGTGTACTGCGTAGAATGAAATAATTGAAACGTAGAAATAGATCGGTGAGGACTGGACACGAATTATTGTCATTCAACTTGACGTCACATGTTCTCTACTTTACTTTACTTTACTCTAATCGGTATAATAATTTTTACTTTCTCTTGCCAGCTATATGAATATTATTGGAAGGAAAGTATTGTGTTCATATCGATTTTAACAAATAGAGTTTTCACCGGATCTACACGTTTTCAGACCCCCTGAACCCACGCAAACATGTTTTTAGCGATTGGTCTGTGTGTGTGTGTGTGTGTGTGTGTGTGTCTGTGTGTGAGAGAGACAGAGAGAGAGAACACAATATCTCAAGAACGAAACATCGTACGAACTTGAAACTTGAAACTTAAGTTACACACCACTACCGGACCCGACACAAACATTTTCATTAAAATCGGTCAACCGGAAGTAGTAGTTTATTCGTGTAATTTTTCACTTTTTTGCGATTTTCTCAAAAACTGGTCCTATGATTTTTTTTAAATCGCCTCATTTACTAAATTTTTTATTCTCAACAAGATAGGGTAGGCACCATGTTTGCTGAAATTCTCGGTGAGGCTGTTTTCACGTAAAAAAATACTTTTTTTATTGATATGCATTTAAGCGAAAAATTTATATAATAAAAGTTGTAGAGAATTTCAAATTCTACAACTTTTATTTCAAAAATTTTTTTGTATAACACTTACTTTAGCGGTGATTAACGATTTTCTGTTTTTTCTCACGAAAATGTTTGAAAAATCGATTTTTTAAAGATTTCGGCCTTAGAAAGCAATTTACAACAAAAGAGTATATAATTAATTTTATAGGAAATTAAAAGATCTACCTACAACTTTTATTTAAAAAATTTTTCTCGACAGAGCCTACGTTAGCGTGAACGAGTGATTTTCAGTATTTTTAAGCCAAACTGAGGTCGATTTTCATTTTGCGTCTTTCACTCATGATTAAAGTAAAGTTATGTTTTTTGTTTATTACCAATGTTAGGTTGTATTGGTCATTATTTGCATTGGCAAGAGAAAGTTGTGTGAGTGTTTCACGCCAGATTTTTTGAAACGGTTTTAAGTTGTGTTATTGCAGTTTGAAGTCTAATTTCCCGTAGCCCTACTTTGAAGTCGTGTAAAATCAGAACGGGTGGTCCGAATCTCGCCAAATTTCAGGAGAATGTATAACAAGTTCTTTCTAAAGAGCTCTGCAAAATCCCAAATTCAAAACTCAATTTTTTAAGAAGTCGTTAATTTTTAAAAGTAACTTTTTCTTTGAAACCCAAAATCCGAAGGGCTTTCGTCAAATCAACGCAGATTTAAACAAGCTACATTTCGATTTTTTACTTTCTCTTGCCTATATGAATATATAGAAAGGAAAGTATTGTTTTCATGTCGATTTTTCGAAATCGAGTTTTCAGACCCCCTGAACCCAAAAAACATGTTTTTAGCGATTGGTCTGTGTGTGTGTGTGTGTGTGTGTGTGTGTGTGTGTGTGTGTGTGTGTGTGAACAGAATATCTCAAGAACGGAACATCGTCCGAACTTGAAACTTGATAGTTAAGTTACATACCACTACCGGACCCGACACGAACATTTTCATCAAAATCGGCCAACCGGAAGTAGTAGTTTATTCGTATAATTTTTCACGTTTTTGCGATTTTCTCAAAAACTGGTCCTACGATTTTTTTAAAAATCGCCTGGTTTACTCAATTTTTTATTCTCTACAAGATAGGATAGACGCTATGATTGCTGAAATTCTGCGTGAGGCTGTTTTTACGTAAAGACATTTTCTTTTTAATATTGCGGCTTTAATATGCATTTTAGCGCAAAACGTTACATAATAAAAGTTGTAGAGAATGTAAAATCCTACAACTTTTATTTCAAACATTTTTTTGTATAACGCTTAGTTTAGCGGTAATTAGCGATTTTCTGTTTTTTTCTCACGAAAACGTGTAAAAAATCCAGTTTTTTAAGATTTCGGCCTTATTATGCATTTTACGACGAAAGTGTATATATTCAAATTTATAGAAAATTAAAAGATCTACAACTGTTATTTAAATCATTTTTCTCTACAGAGCCTAGTTGAGCGTGAAAGATTGATTTTCCGTATTTTTAGGCCAAACTGAGGTTGATTTTCATTTTGCGTCTTTCACTCATGATTAAAACAAGGTTATGTTTTTGAGGTTAGTTTTTTGTTTATTTCTAATGTTTTATTACTAATATTAGGTTTATTGGTTATTATTTTCACTGGCAAGAGAAAGTTGTGTGAGTGTTTCACACCAGATTTTTTTTTTATTTGTTAGTTTAAGGCCGCATCAACAATAAAGTCGTTAGCGACCACAATTACATAACAATCTTAAATTAACAAAATTTGAACTAAAAATGACTTGTGTAAACAAAATTTGGATTAAAATACATTGTGTAAGTGTAAACCACATTCTGTATACTCTTGAAGATGTCAGTCAGCATGATTTTCGTATTTTGTGTCAAGTTATACTTTTCTCGTAAATTACGTAATCTCGGACATTTTATCAGTAAGTGTAGTATCGTTGCAAAAATGACAGGTCGTTAAGTAAATTAATATCCGAGTAGCTTCGGTTTTTTGTGAACAATTCATATTTTTTTAATTGAAACATAATAAATTACCAGATTTTTAATTTTTCCAAAAGTTACTTTTTTGAGTTATGGGCTTTCTGAAATGACAGATTTATTTTTTTTTTTACAATCGATTTGCAAAAACATTGTAAATAGCTGGTAAACATTGATCAGCATTTTGAATTTTTCGGCCCAAAATTATTAACGTTCTTAAAAATATCATATTTTACTTTCCCTTGCCTATATAAATATGTAGGAAGGAAAGTATTGTTTGCATGTCGATTATTCTAAATCGAGTTTTCACCGGATCTATACGTTTTCAGACCCCCTGAACCCAAAAAAACATGTTTTTAGCGATTGGTCTGTGTGTGTGTGTGTATACAAAATATCTCAAGAACGGAACATCGTACGAACTTGAAACTTGAAATTTAAGTTACATATCACTACCGGACCCGACACGAACATTTTCATCAAAATTGGTCAACCGGAAGTAGTAGTTTATTCGTATAATTTTTCACTTTTCTGCGATTTTTTCAAAAATTGGTCCAATGATTTTTTTAAAAATCGCCTGGTTTACTCAATTTTTTATTCTCTACAAGATAGGGTAGGCGCCATGTTTGCTGAAATTCTTGGTGAGGCTGTGTTCACGTAAAAAAGTGTTTTTTTTAACATTACGACTTTAATATGCATTTAAGCGGAAAAATGTATAGTATAAAAGTCGTACAGAATTTAAAATTCTACAACTTTTATTTCAAACATTTTTTTGTTTAACGCTTAGTTTATCGGTAATTAGCGATTTTCTGTTTTTTTCTCACGAAAACGTGTAAAAAATCAATTTTTTTAAGATTTCGGCCTTAGTATGCATTTTACGACGAAAGTGTATATAATCAAATTTATAGGAAATTAAAAGATCTACAACTGTTATTTAAATCATTTTTCTCTACAGCTCTAGTTTAGCGTGAAAGAGTGATTTTCCGTATTTTAAAGCCAAACTGAGGTTGATTTTCATTTTGCGTCTCTCACTCATGATTAAAATAAGGTTATGTTTATTGAGGTTAGTGTTTTGTTTATTTCTAATGTTTTATTACTAATATTAGGTTTATTGTTAATTATTTGCATTGGCAAGAGAAAGTTGTGTGAGTGTTTCACACCAGATTTTTTTCTAAACGAGTGGCTCGTCTAAGAAAAGACAAAAGTACATTTTATATTACAGGGGACAGCCCTCTGAACAATTCATTTTTTTTTTTAATTGAAACATAATAAATTAATTAACAGTTGTTTATTTTTTCCAAAATTTAGTTTTTTGACTTATGGGCTTTCTGGAAAGACCGATTTAATTTTTTTACAATCGATTTTGCAAAAACATTCATTATGAATAACCGGTGAACATTGATCAGCATTTTGAATTTACCTCGAACCAGGGTATGAGTAGTTCGGGCCAAAATTATTAACGTTCTTAAAAAAAATCATATTTCTCAGTTTTGAAAACATTTTCTTTTTTTGATGAATTATTATTGGAAGTTTACTATAAGAAATAGTTTATGAAAAATATTTTTTCTATACAAATTTAAGAGTTAGAAATAATTAATAAAATGAATTAATTTGTACAAACGTATGTTATCGGGCTTAGATAAAGTAGGCCTATTTGTTTTACTTAGACAATATGAAACATGTTTTTAATGAAACTATTCGGTCAGTGGTAAACAAATAGGGTCGAAAAGAAAACCGAAAGTAGAATGGTTATAAAGTATAACAGAGAGAGAGAGAGAAGAGAAAAATCTAGAACACGATGGATAAATTGAATGGGGTAGGGATGACGTCACCCACGTAAACCAATCAGGGATCAGTTCTATAGTCCAGCCTCTCTCAGTTTGCTCCTAATGTAAACAAATAATGACGTCACTGAGCATGCGCATTATATCAAAATGTGTACACGCTGATTAAAAAGTAACAACAAAATACTTTCAAAAGTATTTAAATACAAAATATTTTTTAGCCGGCCGCATTGGCGCAGTTGGTAACGTGCTCACCTCTCATCATGCGGTCCTGGGTTCGAATCCCACTCAGGCAAGGCATATTTTCATACGTTACAAAAAATCATTTCATCCTACATCGCATTAAGTTCCACCCCAACGTCGTCGCTAATAACCATTGCTGTTGATGCGACGTTAAATAAAAAAAAAAAAAATACTTTTAAAAGTATTTTTATAAATGAAATTGTTAGGCCTACATCCTGCCGCCCATAACAGACAGGTAGAGTGTCAAATTATTTACACTCAATCTGTTAGTTGCAGGGCTAAAATAAATAGTTCTGTTTCTTATCACATGGTCAGCCAATTAAATGAGTGAATCATTTAAGAAGAGAAGAGGTAGAGGTGTACTGTGACACTAATCACAGTTATCTCCTCTCAAAGTAATGAATTTCATTATACAGTTGGATTGTGTGGTGAATGAAGTGAAGGTGGCATTTGCAGGGTGGGCCCGGCATGGTGATAAGCATACTTTTCCATTCAGTGAGTTGTGGCAATTGTAAACCACCTCACTCCTCCTAATTTGTACTTAGTGAGACCTCTACAGGTGGTTCAAACCAGCCTCCATTCGGCTGACTGATGACCACCTAAACAACAACAACAGGCCTACATCATATTTTATAATGACTGATGTTTTAAGTACTTTAAGTACTTATAATTTAAAAAAATAGTAAACTTTATAGGAGGCCTCCGGGTGGGCCAGCCCAGTCAGTCAGCTGGTAGAAAGTCGCTATTATTTGTTAAGTGACACCGGTTGGGCAAGCGACTTTGTATGGTGACCAGTTGACAGCCATCCATGAACAAATTCTACTGGGGGTCCCTGTTCAAACTCATGCCTAATCCACGGCAAAAAAAAGTAAAAAGCAGCGATCAAATTGGGTAGTTGTCAACAAAGTACAGTTCCCGATAACAAATAAAAGCTAAAAAAAAGAAAAAAAAAACTATAGGAATACGAGATCCATAAAGTGGTGGACTCTATTGTGCACCCTGTAGTAAGTGACTTTTGTTTGTTGACAGTAAAAGCAAACTAACAACGGCTGAAATGTAGAACACGATGGATAAGTTGAATGGGGTAGGGATGACGTCACCCACGCAAACCAATGAGCGCTCAGTTCTAGATTGTTCTTTTTTATCATGGTGGTAGTTAGTCGGTGGTGGAAATGGAGGGGGTGGGTTTTGGTAGGGTAGGCCTATATATAGGCGAGAGTGAACTGCGGCCGGGATGAGTTTACAGTTTAGTTAGATCCATTAAAAATTGAACATGTCTTTGCTACCGGTATTGATGAACGAACTGTTGGACGATTTCGTCTATCCTAGACCGGGTACGTTACTCGATCAGAATTTCGGTCTCGGTTTACATCCGGCAATCGAAGCGGCACCGAGATTGATGCAAGTACCATTACGTTCCGGTTACTTACGTCCGTGGCGTCACGTACCGAGTTCGGACAGCGGCATTTCATCGCTCCAAGACGACAAAAACAATTTCAAAATCAGTTTAGACGTACAACAATTCAAACCGGAAGAGATCAACGTTAAACTTCGAGATAATTATTTGGTGATCGAAGGGAAACACGAAGAGCGTCAAGATAAACACGGTTACATCTCCCGCCAATTTCAACGCCGTTATCAATTGCCGGAAAATGTGGAAACGGATAAGATCAAATCGAATCTATCTTCGGACGGCGTTCTCACATTGGTCGCACCCAAGAAGGAACTCACTTCGAAAGGCGAACGAAAAATTCCCATTCAACAGACCAACCAGCCCGCCGCTTTGAAATCGACACCTCAACAGCAAAAGGGTGCACAGCTTGAAAAAATGCAAACTTAATTTTCTCGTAAGTCAACTTTGAATAGTAAAATTGTTTTAAAGAATATTTTAATAATTATTTTCATTAAAAGACTGAATCATTAAAGAAATATTATAAAATATTAATGAAAAAGAAGAATTAGGCCTATAATTAATTAAAAATATATATATATATATAAAATTGAAGAGTCAATTTAAAAAGAAAATGTTTTTTATATTTATCTGTTTTGCATATTTACATGTTATGTTTGTTTAAATAAAGTAAATTTATATTTGGCATTACATTTTCGATTTTGTTTTTTAAGGAGTTGGATTTTCAAAATCATTTTTAAATAGTAATTTTTTAAGTCATCATAGTAAATTTAGAAAATTGCAATAAAAAAAGTATTATAATAATATTGTTGGTTCGTGGTGTAGTGGTCAGCGTAACTGGTTACTATGCCAGGGTCCCGGGTTCGATTCCCGGTCAGGTCTGGCATTTTTTTCATCTGTAAATCACCTCATATCATTACCTACGCACAAGCCCAAGGCTTATGTAGGCATCATCAATCAATAAAAAAAAATACCATAAATAAAAAATGATTTTTAATGTTTCAAAATGATTAGTAGTTTGTTTAATCGCGTTCAGTTGAAAACATTATTAAATAGATTGAAGTAAATTTCTTAATGTTTTAACGATTGAATTTTGTTTTTCTTTTTTATTGAGTGATGATCCCTACATAAGCCTTGGGATTGTGCGTAGGTAACGATATGAGGTGATTTACAGATGAAAAAAATGCTAGACCTGACCGGGAATCGACCCCAGTACCCCGGCATAGTAGCCAGTTGCGCTGACCACTACACCACGGGCCAGCCAAAATTTAAAAATTATTACTATTTTCAAAATCATTTTAAAATAGTAATTTCTTAAGCCATCATACTAAATTTAGAAAATTGTAAAAAAAAGTATTATAATATCATATATAAAAAATGATTTTTAATGTTTGAAAACCCACCGGGTTGGTCTACAGGTAAAGTCGTTGCCAAAATCAGCTATCTAACAGCTGATTTTCAGTGACGAAGGTTCCTGGTTCAAATCCTAGTAAAGGAAGTTACTTTTATGCGGATTTGAATGCTAGACAGTGGTTACCGGTGTACTTTGATGGCTGGGATTTAATTAACCACACTTTCTCAGGAATGGTCGGCTTGAGTCTGTACAAGACTATACCTCATATACACAGCATCCTCATCTGATTGGGTCATGGGGTTGCTTATTGTTCTCAATTGAACATTTATTGCAACGTACAGAAATTAGGAATAAAAAAAATAAAAAAAAATTGAAAATGATTAGTAGTTGTTTCAGGGGAGACTGCACTTTGTATCCCACCAATTTTAAATTTAATAATTTTAGGTACATTTTTCAAAGGATTCATAAAAGATAGGCAAATAAAACTTTACACATGTATAGTTGTCGGGTGTCTTTAGCTACTGACATTTTTTCAATTTAATCTGTCCGACCATAAAATTAAAAACAAAATAACGAATCACATAGATTGTTATAAATTTATTTTCTTATATTTTTGCATATTACTAAATGTTGGAGCATTTAAGAAAGTTATAAAAATGTTGGTATATGTGCGTGTACAAGATGAATAACTGGTAAAAATTTCATCCTGGTAGGTTTGATGGTTTCCGAGAAAAATGTACCTAAAATTTTAAAAATCTAAATTTACGAGAACAGGCAAAAACAAAAAACCAAAAACAAAATGTTGGGTAGAAAAACAAAAACAATCAACAGTTGGGTAGAAAGATGAACAACAACTGAAAATGTTAAAAATAGTGATTCAGATATTTTCAGGCCTTCGGGCCAGCCCAGTCAGTCAGCTGGTAGAAAGTCGCTATAATTTGTTAAGTAACACTGGTTGGGCAAGCAACTTTGTATGGTGACCAGCTGACAGCCATCCATGAACAAACTCTTCCAAAGGTCCCTGTTCAAATCTCACGCCTAATTCACGTCAAATAATACAGCGAAAAGCAGCAGCGATCAAATTGGGTAGTTGTCAATAATGTACTGTACAGTTCCCGATAATAACAAATAAAAGCTAAAAAAAAAAGAAAAATAAATATTTTTAAATCCATTCAGATATTTTTTAATTTTTTTTTAACCCACCGGTTGGTCTAGAGGTAAAGTCGTCGCCGAAACCAACTGTTTAACAGCAGATTTTCGGAGACAAAGGTTCCTGGTTCAAATCCTAGTATAGGTAGTTAATTTTATACGGATTTGAATGCTAGACAGTGGTTACCGATGTACTTTGATGGTTGGGGTTCAATTAACCATGCTCTCTCAGGAATGGTCAGCCTGAATCTGTAGAAGACTACACAGTCTCATTTACTTATCATACACATCATTCTCATCTGATTGGGTGATGGGGTTGCTTATTGTTCTCAATTCAACAGATTGCAACGTACACATATTAGAAATAAAAAAAAGACATTTTTAAAAACTAAAATTCCCTTAATTTTAATACGGTCAGGAGAAAATTATGAAAAATATTCGTTCTTGGTTACATGATAATTTTTCTGGGCAGACCTGGGAAAAACTTAATTTGTTCATTAAAATCAAGTTTTTGACATAATTTAATGTTTTTTCTTGTAGATCTAGGGCTGAACTTTTGAAAAACATAAAAAAATGAAAATTGAAATTTTCAGTCAAAACGATCATACAGTCTTACCTTAATTATGTTCAGTTGAAAACATTATTAAACAGATTGAAGTAAATTTCTTAATTTTTTGACGACTGAATTTTTTTTAATTTTTTTTATTGAGTGATTATGCCTACATAAGGCTTAGGCTTGTGCCTAGGTAATGATATGCGGTGATTTACAGATGAAAGAAAAATGCCAGATCAGACCGGGAATCGAACCCGGGGGACCCCGGCATAGTAGCCAGTTGCGCTGACCACTACACCACGGGCCGGCCAAATTTTAAAAAATATTACTATTTTCAAAATAATTATTAAATAGTAATTTTTTTAAGCCGTCATACTGAATTTAGAAAATTGAAATAAAAAGTATTATAATATATGGCCGGCCCGTGGTGTAGTGGTCAGCGCAACTAGCTACTATGCCGGGGTCCCGGGTTCGATTACCGGTCAGGTCTGGCATTTTTTTCATATGTAAATCACCATATATCATTACCTACACACAAGCCCAAGGCTTATGTAGGCATCATCAATCAATAAAAAAAAAATTATATATATATAAAATAGGCCTATATATAATATATACTCTGAAAACATGAGGAGGTATTGGCAAGAACAGCGAGCCAATGAAGTACATGGGAAGCGAACCAGAAAGTTGACAAGAGTAATCCATTGAAGTCAAACAAGAAAAAAAAAAAAAATTTTTTTAAATGTTTGAAAATGATTAGTAATTTGTTTAATCATGTTCAGTTGAAAACATTATTGAATAGATTTAAGTAAATTTCTTATTTTTTAACGACTAATTTTTTTTATTTATTATTGAGTGATGATGCCTACATAAGCCTTGGGCTTGTGCCTAGGTAATGATATGTGGTGAGATTTACAGATGAAAGAAACAGATCTGACCGGAAATCGAACCCGGGACCCCGGCATAGTAGACAGTTGCGCTGAACACTACACCACGAGTAGTGTAGTGAATATAAATTAGTATTTGTATGGTATGCATTCATTAAATTAATTTGCAATTTAATTTTCACATAAATCCAACTGCCTAATTTAACCTCATTGTTTAAATTTAATAAAATTGACTTTTTTAAATGGCTCAGTGATGGCTTAAATTCTTCACTTAGCCCCAAGTATCACCATAAGCTGTTGTAACGGGCATTTTATTAAGGACACAACCCTGATTATAAGAAGATAGAAGTAATACATGGGTAAATTTTCTCTCCCCCAATCGGTATGTACTCAAGGCCAACTACCTAACACAGTTAAAATGTTCCAGTCAACCATTAGTGTGGTGACAACAGTCGTTTCGTTTTATTGTGTCACCAATGGTTTTTTCCAACGAAGAACCGGGTGTTATATTAAGGACGCAACCCTGATTATAAAAAGATAGAAGTAATACAATGTTTTCATTGCAACTTGCTATTCATTTGTAAAATAATAATTTAGATTAATTAATAATTTGTAAAGCACGGAAAATAGAAATATGTCGTAGATTGTGGCTTTTAACATAGGGTTGTGTACTTAATAAAACAACCAGTTCTTCCTTGGAAAAAACCATTGGTGACACAATATAACGAAACGACTGCTGTCACCACACTAATGCTCGACTGGAACATTTTAACTGTGTTAGGTAGTTGGCCTTGAGTGCATACCGATTGGGGGAGAGAAAATTTACCCATGTATTACTTCCATCTTCTTATAATTAGGGTTGCTTCCTTAATAAAACACCCGTTATTAGTGCATCTGAAATTATTCAGTCATTTGCTCTACCACACCAGCTCAAGTTTTTTTATTTATTCCTAACGTGTGTACGTTTTAATCTGTTCAACCCCATCAGATGACGCAATCAGATGAGGATGATGTGTAAGACGTATAAATGAGATATACTCTTGTACAGACCCAGGCCAACCATTCCTCAGATAGTACGGTTAATTGAACGTAACCATCAAAGTACAACTGGTAACCTACCACTGTCTAGTATTAAAATCTGTTAAAAAGTAACAACCTTTAACTCACCATGTTGGTCTAGAGGTAAAGAACCTTCATCGGAGACGAAGGTTCTTGGTTCAAATCCTAGTAAAAGTAGTTACTTTTATACGGATTTGAATGCTAGACAGCGGCTAACAGTGTACTTTGATGGTTGGGGTTCAATTAACCATACTGTCTCAGTCTGTAGAAGACTACACAGTCTCATTTACACATCATACATATCATCCTCATCTGATTGGGTCATGGGGTTGAACAGATTGAAACGTACACACGTTAGAAATAAAAAAAATAAAAGAAAAAAGTAACAACCTTTACTAGGATTTGAATGACGGAACCTTCATCTCCAAAAATCAGCTGTCAAAACAGCTGACTTACAGTGATGACTTTACTTGTAGCTAACTTCAGTCACCAGCTCAAGTGACTGAACAGCCAGTGGCACGGCGGCACCTCTACACCTACTGTCTACAAGTTAATTACCGTATTGCATCGAATTTAAGACGCACCTTTTTTAAAATATCTTTGTTCGCAAAATCAGGGTGCGTCTTAAATTCGGTGTATTTCAATAAAGGGATTTATACGTGTTATGTATGAAGTAATTAGGTCGCTTAGGTTTACGGAACCCTTTCTACTACACTCACATCTCACAGTCACGCGCAACAAGTTTTCACTTTCATTTAAAATGTAAGAAAAAAGCAGTTATAACGTATGATGTACTTATGTGTGGCCAAGTTCAAAGAATACATCCTTGTTTGTAGCGAATCCTCGTTCAACCATTTCCATATTTTGTATTTTTAATTACCTAATTACGACTTTTATTGGAACTCGCAACAGGATCATCAAAGTTTTAAATATTAATTAATTAAATTTATAAACTTACTGCAATTGCTGTCATTTATTTTAAGGAGATACAGTACAACTCAACACTTTTAGCACGTAATTGAATTTTTTTTAATACCTACTTTTCTAGTGTACGTTAATTTTACCTTCTTTAATTTTTTTCCACAAAATATGATTATATTTTTGGGTGTGTCTTAAATTAGAAGCAATACGGTAGTTGATTGGCTGAGATGGGTTGTAGTAGCCATCTCTGTTGCCTAGTGGTTCTTTTACTATGCTCCAAAGTGGAGGTCCTCGGTTCGATTCTTGGCAAAAATTTGGAAAATTATTACAAGTTCAAACCCAACATCCCTCGACCCAAAGTAGTTGCTAATAACCAAAATTTTAGTATGACTTGAAAAATAAACTAAAAATCTGGTGTGAAACACACAACTTTCTCTTGCCAATGCAAATAATTAACAATAAACCTAACATTAGAAATAAACAAAAAACTAACCTCAATAAACATAACTTAATTTAATCATATAATGAAAGACGCAAAATGAAAATCAACCTCAGTTTGGCTTAAAAATATGGAAAATCACTCTTTCACGCTAAACTAGGCACTGTACAAAAATGCTTTAAATAAAAGTTGTAGATTTCTTAATTTCCTATAAATTTTATTACACACACTTTTGTCGTAAAATGCATTCTAAGGCCGAAATCTTAAAAAAATAGATTTTTCATATGTTTTCATGAGAAAAAAACAGAAAATTTCTAATTACCGCTAAACTAAGCGTTATACAAAAAAATGTTTGAAATAAAAGTTGTAGAACTTTAAATTTTCTACAACTTTTATTATATAAGTTTCTGCGCTAAAATACATATTAAAGCCGCGATCTTGAAAAGACAATGTTTTTACATGAAAACAGCCTCACCAAGAATTTCAGCAAACATGGCGCCTACCCTATCTTGTAGAGAATAAAAAACTTTGTAAACCAGGCAATTTTAAAAAAAATCATAGGACTAGTTTTTGAGAAAATCGCAAAAAAGTGAAAAATTATACGAATAAACTACTAACTTACTTCCGGTTAACCGATTTTGATGAAAATGTTCGTGTCGGGTCCGGTAGTGGTATGTAACTTAAGTTTCAAGTTTGAAGTTTGTACGATGTTCCGTTCTTGAGATATTCTGTTCACACACACACCAATCGCTAAAAACATGTTTTGTTGGGTTCAGGGGGTCTGAAAACGTATAGATCCGGTGAAGAGTGTATTTGTTAAAATGGACATGAAAACAATACTTTCCTTCCTATATATTCATATAGGCAAGAGAAAGTAAAAATGGTAATAATTCGCCAAAGTGTTGCACTTCTAATGTAAGCTATCATTAGTAAACTGTACAGGCAGGTGGGTTCATATTGTGACAACAAAACATTTCAATATAACATACCGATTCTATTCGATAGAGTAAATTTTATTAGTTGTAATATTATATAATATTATGTAATATTATATAATAATTTGTAGAGTAATATTTTAGTTGCAGGGCTAAAACAAATAGTTCTGTTTCTTATCACATGGACAGCCAATTAAATGACTGAATCATTTAATAAGAGAAGAGGTAGAGGTGTGTTAGGTGACACTAATCACAGTTATCTTCACTCAAAGTAATGAATTTCATTATACAGTTGGACCCTGTGGTGAATGAAGTGAAGGTGTCATTTGCAGAGTGGAAAATATGTGCTTTTCAGAGGGCCCCCCATGCTGATATGCGTAGTTTTCCACTGAGTGAGTTGTGGCAATTGTAAACCACCTCCTCACTCCTCGTTTTACTTAGTAAAACCTCTACACGTTCAAACCAGCCTACAGGCTGTTGACCACCTAAACAACAACAACAACAAATTTTATTATTTACCATTTTAAGCTGCTTTAGTTTTTATTATCTGCCACTTAGATGTGTGTGTTTTGGTGGATCCACCGCCATCAGAGTACAAAACACCATTTGAAACCAAAAATTTTTGATTTAAAGTTATATATGCCTTCTGGTAGCAAGTCGCTATTATTTGTTAAGTAACACCATTTGAGCAAGCTACTTTGTATGGTGACCAGCTGACAGCTATCCGTGAACAAACTCTACTGGGGGGGTCCCTGTTCAAACTCACGCCTAATTTATGTCAAAAGAAATACAGCAAAAAGCAGCAGCGATCAAATTCGGTGGTTGTCAATTAACTTATGTACAGTTCCTGATAACAACAAATAAAAGCAAAAAAAAAAGGAAAAAAAAGTTATACAGAGTGATGCAAAACTATACGGCAATCTCTTGGGATCTCATAGGGATCCATCCTAGCTGATCCATCAGCTGTTACTCCCAATCTACATATTAGTTAATATTTTATGCAGTTAAGAATGTGCATGTTATGTGCATCTGTTTTGATTTTAAATAAAGCGAAATTTTAATATCTATTATTCATTTTTTTCCTGAGTAATTCACATGAATCTTTTCAGAATTAAATTTTCTACAAATTAATTTAGGAAAAAAATACATCTTTATTTACCATTTATGGAAGTAATCTTAAGTTAAAAACAAAAATGTGATATTTCTTTGCACCAATTCTTGTGTTTTATGTTAACATATCTCTGAAAGTATTGCATTTACAGCTCTGGAACCAATTTTATTCAATTTTTCAGATTAAAAAACACAAGAAACAATCGTGTTTGTATCTTTGTAACTACCTTTAACATTTTTATACGACCTTACTTCACCGAGAGTACAGAGTTGTAGTTGAAATTTTTCGCTAGCTGTAACTCGCTAACTAAGCGTTTTCAGGCATATGTTTATATGAACTTTTTTTTCTTATTTTTAGGTATAGAATGAGATCCCAAGAGATTGTCGTAAAGTTTTGAATCACCCTGTATAAAGATGACTGGAAATGTAGTATTTACTGAAGATTTTAAATAAAAAATCTGGTGTGAAACACTCACACAACTTTCTCTTGCCAGTGCAAATAATAAACAATAAACCTAACAATATTAATAAAACATTAGAAATAAACAAAAAACTAACTTTAATAACATTAACTAATTTTAATAATGAGTGAAAGACGCAAAATGAAAATCACCCTCAATTTAGCTTAAAAATACGAAAAATCACTCTTTCATGCTTAAATAGGATCTGTAGAAAAAAATGCTCTAAATAAAAGTTGTAGATCTTCTAATTTTCTATAAATTTGATTATATATACTTTTGTCATAAAATGCATACTAACGCCGAAATCTTAAAAAAATCGACTTTTCAAACGTTTTCGTGAGAAAAAACAGTAAAGTTGCTAATTACCGCTAAACTAAGCGTTATACAAAAAATGTTTGAAATAAAAGTTGTAGAATTTTACATTCTCTACATTTTTTTATTGTATAAATTTTTGCGCTATAATACATATTTAAGCCGTAATCTAAAAAAAACACTTTTTTTACGTGAAAACAGCCTCACCGAGAATTTCAGCAAACATTGCGCCTACCCTATCTTGTAGAGAATAAAAAATTTTAGTAAATGAGGCGATTTTTAAAAAAATCGTAGGACCAATTTTTGAGAAAATTGCAAAAAAGTGAAAAATTACACGAATAAACTACTACTTCCGGTTGACCGATTTTGATGAAAATGTTCGTGTTGGGTCCGGTAGTGGTATATAATTTAATTTTCAAGTTTCAAGTTTGTACAATGTTCCGTTCTTCAGATATTTTGTATATACAAACATACACACACACACACACAGACCAATCGGTAAAAAGCAGTTGTTGTGTGGGTTGAGAGGGTCTTGTTTAAGTGTATATTCGGGTGTTGAGTGTATTTGTTAAAATGGACATGAAAACAATACTTTCCTTCCTATATATTCATATAGGCAAGAGAAAGTAAAAATCCACTATCACAACATCACCATTACTACGTGACCTCTTTATGCACAAATTATCACCAGCTAATCTTTATTTGTTTAAGGAGAGTTGATACCGTGTATCCCGGCAATGTTAAATTAGCAAAATTAGAAACCCATTATCTCAGTAACTATTAATATTTCAAAGCTGTAACTTTGATGGATTATTTATGGATACAAGAGGAGGCTAATGATCCTCACACATTAAAATATAATAAATTTTAAAAAAGTTATGAATTTTTTTGACGGGGCCAATATTTAAAAAATATTTTTTCGTAAAATTCCGCAAGTACAATGCTGAAAGAGGATCCACAGTATCACAACCTACTAAGGACGCAGTAAAAAATTAATTTCTTTATGTTTTGCGGTTTGTGAGAAAATGGGTCTTTTGTAAGAAAAACATGTTTACAAATTAAAATAAATAATATTCAGATATAATAAACACAGAAATAACACCAGAAAAAACTGACTTTTCTCTTTTCAACCATTATACAAAATCTATAACTGATTTTGTATAATGGTTTATAATGATTTGTATTTTATGTTTATGTTTTTGTATTTTATGTTACATACAAATCCAATAGAAAACAAGGGAAAAAGACAACTTCCACAGCCTTTTTTAGATTTTGTAGTTTCAGAGTAATAAATAAATAACTGTCTGAAAATTTCACTTTCCGAAATTCCGAACCTGAAGACCTATTATAAAAAAAATATTTAAAATACTTCTAGAGATCATAAATATTCATATACATCATTATACCCAATAAAACAGAAAATTCCAAATATATTATATATTCAAAAAAATTCAAAAATTGATTGTGGAATCGAATTTTCGGTATGAACTCCCCTTAAAATATACTTGGCTCAGCTGAGAAAAAAAAATCTATACAGTACAAAATACATTTCTAAATAAACAATAAGCAAAATGTTCGTTATTTGGTAAAAATGATGAAATAGCACATTCATTAAAGTGAGTAATTATCAGTCGTCGTTCTCTTATCGAACATATCGTATAATTGTGCAAAAATCCATTAAGGGGGTAGTCAACTCAAGAAGATGATTTTTTAAATGTTGATTGGTTTTTGCATTTATTTGTAAGTTTAACATTTTATAAATCACAGGATGTTTTTACTTTGTTTGTACGTTGACAAAAAGTTAAACATTTGGTTAAAACAAAGCTCACTAGCAAGGCGAGAGAAATTATTCCTTCAACTTTAAGTTTTCCGGAAATGTAGTTTTTGCATGATTGTACATTCTTGGGAATTAAATATTCTGGTTTTTACCGGAGGTATTTCGATGATTTTTTTTTAAATGTTCATAATTTCTTGCTCGATTATCTGACGAATGATTATTACAAAAAAACTTAGTAGAAATTTAGTTAAAAAATAATTTGTGAATGCATAATAAATAAATGTTTTTGAAAAAATAGGGTTTTTCTCCAA
Organism: Catonia carolina; assembly: GCA_035578175.1. Classification (NCBI taxonomy): domain Eukaryota; kingdom Metazoa; phylum Arthropoda; class Insecta; order Hemiptera; family Achilidae; genus Catonia; species Catonia carolina. Next base: position 899,555 of record JAQMRL010000008.1, on the reverse strand, counting down.
TTAATTTCTTGTAAAAAGAAATATATACAGTAGCACACAGCAGATAATAAACAGTAATTTTCTGCATTTTTTAGCACAATAATCATGTCGATATCTTTCTTAATTCCTGAGATATTTGATTCCCCGTAAAAGCCCGCTTTTCCACCCCCACTCTTATATTAGAGGCTGTAATTATTTTTTCTGCCCATGACGGACAGGTGGAGTGTCAAATTATTTACACTCAATCTGTTTGTTGCAGGGCTAAAATAAATAGTTGTGTTTCTTATCATCACATGGTCACCCAATTAAATGGCTGAATCATTTAATAAGAGAAGAGGTAGAGGTGTACTGTGACACTAATCACAGTTATCTCCTACTCTGAAAGTAATGAATTTCATTATACAGTTGGACCCTGTGGTGAATGAAGTGAAGGTGTCATTTGCAGAGTGGGCCCGGCATGGTGATAAGCGTACATTTGCACTGAGTGAGTTGTGGCAATGGTAAACCACCTCACTCATTGTTTTACTTAGAAAAACCTCTACAGGTTCAAACCAGCCTACAGGCTGATGACCTAAACAACAACAATTATTTTTGGCCTAGTTCAAGTGGTAGATTATTACTAGTAAATTACTCTTTCATTTAAAATATATAATGATTGATACATTGTAGCCTGTAGTTTTTATTTTCATTTTCTGGGTTGACTACCCCTTAAACTACCCCCTTAATTGTATAAAGTGAAGGGATTGTATAAGATGAAAGGAGGAGACTTACGTATGAATTCCAAGACTTCTACAGACTGTTCATGATGCTTGATGGCCAGACAGAAAGCATTTATCGAGATCAACACCAGTATCAGATTGTTAGACCAAGCCCCTGACAGAATGTCCCTCATGTACACCCTGCGCAAACAACACAACAAAACCAACTGTCAATATCACTCCTTCATACACATTATCCCAACAAACATACGTATAAGTATCAGATGAATTCATGTCCCATAGCTGAGCGAGTGAGAGGGAGAGGGAGATATGTGGCATAACTACGCATGCACCCAAAGCTCTTTACCGTTATAATCCAAATCTGAAAACATACTACAGTCTTAATTTACAGTCTTAATTACAGTCTTAAACAAGCAAGTAACTAACTTGCTTGTTAGTTACTGCATACATAAATGCTTGCTCACAACAATGAGTAAAATTACACGACAATGTTATTGGGTAGGCGCGTATGGGTTGTGCGAGTGAGAGCGTTATGCATTCTCTCACTCCCACGGCTAGGGGACTTCCACTCATCTGAATACTATACTTGAGCCACGAGTATCCCTTTAGTTTTATTGGGGGGTGAAGAGCGGAAAGCATCAGAGCGCTTGCGCAACTCCTTTTGTATCAGTTCACCCAAAAGAACAATCTACACTATATAGATACTGAAGTCACGAGATTGCCTTTCGCATATAGATGGATTGAGAGGAAGGGAAGTGAAAAATTGCCAGTGCTGCCAAACTCAACAGTTAGACACTATTTGTACATTTCAGTATTGTGCAGTTTCTACATACATTTTATAAGCTGTGGTTTATTCCGAAAAAAAAATGTTTTCTTCATAAACCTTACAAGAAATAAATATGACCTGTAATATTGCCTATAGCTTAATTACATGACTAAAAATGTTTGGTTCACTGTAATTACCAGCTACCGTATTCCAAAATATTCTATGAATGAATCGCCTTCTTTATTATCGCTGACACTAGCGTCTTCACTATCAGTCTCACTAGTTACCCTAATCTACCTAACCGTTTCCTTTTTTTACCACGTTTCAACAATAGCTTCTTCACATCTTTAATTTCCTTCTTTATTTTTCGAATTGTGAAAAGAGAAACATCACAGTAGTTAGCCACTCGCTCATGGCTCTTGTTAAAAGGCAGGGAAATGCATTTTTGTTTAGCTTCAACTTCACAGCAATTTCATTACACTGCATATTTCGTTCAGCACTGTGAATGGTCCGACCATGTTTGAGAAACTAAAATTTCTGTTTACAGTAAAAAACAGTTATATTTGTATAGTTAACCTAGAAAAGGTTCTGCAATATACGGCATATGCTCTGGGTATTGTATAAGTTGTTATGTTTGTTGTAGTGAAATTAAAGCAGTCGCGCATGCACACTAATGCTTTTCCCCCTTTACCCCTCGTTGCAAACTCGTGACTCAAGTAACTTTTTTTCGTTTTTTTTTTTTTTTTTGCGCCCTGGAGACTCCAGGAGGAGTATAGGACATGTTGTCAGATATAACATCTGAAATACATATATAAGAATCACACAATGTATCACTACTATCAACAAAGAAATTCTTGTACACTATAAAAAGTTTCACCGATCAAGTAATTTTTCAGATTCTTTTTAAAGGAATTCAAATCCTCACACATTTTAAAAATTTGGGTAATTTATTCATGAATTTTCTCCCTGCATAAATAGGTTTTTGTTGAAACAATTTTGTGGAGTTATTGGCCACATAATAATCATTTCTGTTTCTCGTGTTGTGATTGTGAACATTGAAATTGTGCATAAAATTATTTTGCCTAACATACATAATCACGTGAAAAATGTAGAGGAAGGGAACTGTAAGCAATTTAAGCTGGTTAAATAGTGGTGTGGATGAGGTTAGCTGGTTAGCTCCCACCATACACCTAATAGCTTTCTTTTGAATTTTAAAAACCCTTTTCATATTACCCATGCAAGAATTACCCCATACTAAAATACCATAACAGAGATACATAACTATACTAGTGATGGTCAGATTAGCCAGTTATCGTGATAACAGGTTATAAAAACACCCTTTTAGCTGTTATTTTAAAACACCCTCAATCAAAGCCAATGTACAGATGACGCTTGTCTCACTGTTATAGTTATAACAGCATAACACTGTTTAACCCTAGAAAGCTAACGTTATCAAAAAGTTTCATTAAAGCTAATGTATCGTAAAATTTATGACTGACGGTATGTATACATAAAAAAAAAATTGTTTTAGGCGAAAAAATTTATTTTTATTATAGGCTGTACAATTAAAAGTGTATATCTTATAAATAATGTTTTATGCTATGAACGGTTTTCAAAGTTCTTCAGCACACTCAACACAGCACTTTGCACGATGCTCGGCACAAATCGGCTTGTTGCACGCACGGCAGTACACGGACATCATTCTCCTCTTGGCAGATGGACATATCTTGCAAATCGTTCTTGCACCTTGTTCAGGATGACCAACTTGAGGTTTCGGCAATGGTACACCCAATATATCTGCAATGGATTGCCGGAGTTGCCTTCGTAAATTTGGGGTTTCCAAACGTACCCCTAACCACGGTGCCACTAGTTCATGATGAAGTTCTTTTGCAAAATTTCGCCTTGACTTTGGTTTTTGGCCCAGCTTAGCAATGTTGTGAACATAAATAACGTAAGAATTCACCAATATGATGTTTATCATACCGAAAAACATACAGATTGGCCACCTTCTGGTTTTTTGGCTACACATGTATTCGCTAAACATGTATACGCTAAGGCTAATGAGTCGTAACATTTACGAGCGGTATTCAAAAAAACTGACTCAAACACTGCACTAATTGCAAATGGAAGCACGACTAGACAGGTCAGTATGGTATATGAGTAGACCGTACGGCTTGCCACTTGAGGGGGAGGGAACGAAAAAACTGATTTGCGCTCGTAGGAAATACGACACATTAGCTTTCTAGGGTTAACTACCCATAACAGGCACTCAGTCTGCCAATAATTCCACGGCTACAAAAAATAGTTGTGTTTCTTATCACATAGCCAGTTAATTAAATGAGTGAATCATTTAATAAGAGAAGAGGTGTGGGGGTGTGTTAGGTGACACTAATCACAGTTATCTCCTCCACTGAAAGTAATGAATTTCATTATACAGTTGGACCCTGTGGTGAATGAAGTGAAGGTGTCATTTGCAGAGTGGCCCTGGCATGGTGATAAGCGTACTTTCCCACTGAGTGAGTTATGGCAGTAGTAAACCAACTCATTTCTTGTTTCACTTAGCAAAGCCTTCTAGAGGTTGAAACCAGCCTACAGGCTGATCACCTAAACAACAACAAGACTGTTAAAACTAAAATGACATTATCTATAACCTTTTCTCAAATAATAACACCATTTTTAAGTCTAACTACATTATTGAACTATAAAGATATTCATGGTTTTATTCTTGACAGTTTGAAATGATAAATTTATGGTTCACAAGAAAAAAACAACCCTGGGGATACAACTAAATATAAAAATCTGGTGTGAAACACTCACACAACTTTCTCTTGCCAATGCAAATAATTAACAATAAATGTAACATTAGTAATAAAACATTACAAATAAACAAAAAACTAACCTCAATAAACATAACCTAATTTTAATCATGAGTGAAAAACACAAAATGAAAATCAACTACAGTTTAGCTTAAAAATACGGAAAATTACTTTTTCACACTAAACTAGGCTCTGCAGAGAAAAATGCTTTAAATAAAAAATGAAGATCTTTAATTTCCTATAAATTTGATCATATACACTTTTGTCGTAAAATGCATACTAAGGCCGAAATTTTTAAAAAATTGATTTTTCACACGTTTTCGTTAAAAAAAAACAGAAAATCGCTAATTACCGCTAAACTAAGCATTATACAAAAAAATAATTGAAATAAAAGTTGTAGGATTTTAAATTGTCTACAACTTTTATTATATAATTTTTTGCACTAAAATGCATATTAAAGCCCCAATCCTAAAAAAACAAATTTTTATATGTGAAAACAGCCTCACCAAGAATTTCAGCAAACATGGTGCCTACCCCATCTTGTAGAGCATAAAAAATTTAGTAAACCAGGCAGTTTTAAAAAAAGTTGTAAGACCAGTTTTTGAAAAAATCGCAAGAAAGTGAAAAATTACACGAATAAACTACTACTTCCGGTTGACCGATTTTGATGAAAATTTTCGTGTCCGGTCCGGTAGTAGTATGTAACTTAAGTTTCAAGTTTTAAGTTCATACAATGTTTCGTTCATGAGATATTCTGCACACACACACACACACTCACACACACACACACACACACACGCACGCGCGCGCACGCACGCGCACGCACGCGCGCGCGCGCACACACACACACACACACACTTACACACACACAGACCCCAATAGCTAAAAACAGTTTTTTTGGGTTGAGGGGGTCTGTTTAGGTGTATATTCGGACGAAGAGTGTATTTGTTAAAATCGATATGAAAACAATACTTTCCTTCCTATATATTCATATAGGGAAGAGAAAGTAAAAATTGATTATTTTTTAGTGAGAATTAGAAAATGTTCACCTCAGTTGTCCATTAGTTATGGGCATCGATTGGTGCATTACATGGTGTCTGCACTCATGTGTTTCTTCTTGATTCAACCTGGTCATGTACAATTCAAACAGCAGCACAGATAACATGATTTTCCTAATCTCTTTATAGAAGAATGGAAAAGAACAGAGTCCCTACAGATGATGATGATTATGATGATGATGATGATGATGATGTCACGGATTAGTGAATAGTAAAACAGTTCTCTTAATACTTGCATGTAATCATTGTGGTAAGAAGCATTTCTGTTTCTCAGATCAGTGTCAGTACCCAGATTATCACTGCGGCTGCCAAACTCATCTGCAACAAAAACCAACAATTACTTTTAAATTGTGGTCTGACTTCAATTGAATAAACTTTTAGTCATTTTTTTGTTAATTTTTAAGTTATCCAGTAAGTTTTCAACATTTTCTGACAAAATAATCAGAAAGGCAAGAATTAAAATGCTTTTATTGGTTTAAGTACTAAATGTACAAAAAAACCTTAATATTGCACTGGTGCAATAAAAAGTAAAATTTAAAAAGTTAATTTATTAAAATATTTTTTCATCATTTTAACATTATTCCTTTCAGTTTATTGTATAAATTGTCAACATAAAACTTAAGCAAAATGTGACATACCAATCCAGCACGAAATAGAAATAACAAGTTAAATGCTGATTACAATAATTTAAAAAATTATAATACAGTAATCCCTCGTTATCCATGCGGGTTAAAAACCGGACGGTTACCGTGGTTCATAAAATAATGATACCTTATATGAACGAAAAGATGGGGGGGAGGTTACGTTCTAAAGGTAAAGTCCTGTAGTCGTTTTAAGTGTTTTATAGTTTTAGCAACATTTTACCATTATTATAATAATCTATGAATATTTAATAAATACAGTCATGTACGCATAAAAAATTTAAGTTGCTTTAAAATAATTAGTAATGGCTCTTTACTTTTTCTTCTGTTCAAACTCCTTGTGGACTTCTTTGTATGGTATAATCACCTCCTGAGTCCTCTTTTGAATTGAAGGGCCCTTTCCATGACGGGATCCGTCTCAAACACAGCCAATGCCTTGCCATGCTGAGGATATCGTTGATGGTTCGTGAAGAAATGCTTGGCTTCGTTTCAGGATCGTCAAACAAACAAAGAACTGTACGTATGTACGAAGAAGTTAGACTGACACATGGAGGAAAACGTACGGAGAAATTATAGTATGGTGCCTGGATGTATGGCAATGAGGGTGGGGTGGTTCTGGCGGGCCCAGTACCCGGTGACGCGCTCACTACGTACAGTACATGGAAATATAGCTTGGCTTGTGGTGGCTGGAGCCATACTAGTGTGTGACTCAACATGATATGGATGCCAAAACATTTATTCAAACACATGTTGTCACAACTGTATGACTTCCCAACCAAGTACAGTGTACACAAGGTGAGATTACGTGCGTCGTATTTTAAGGTTTTAGGCCCACGGACACCAAAGGATTACTGTATTATAAAATCTTTTTTATTGGCAAATTAGTGATTAAAAAAAGACTCTGACGCACACAAGTCTCATACAACTAGAATGACTGATGACACGTCACCATGGCTGGCCATGGCCACAGCCAAACAATCATGAGCTTAAATTGCTTACAGTTCTCTCTCTCTCTCTACATTTTTCAGGTGATTATGTATGTTAGGCAAAATAATTTTATGCACAATTTCAATGTTCACAATCATAACACGAGAAACAGAAATGATTATTATGTGGCTAATCACTCCACAAAATTGTTTCAACAAAAACCTACTTATGCAGGGAGAAAATTCATGAATAAATTACCCCAATTTTTAAAATGTTGTAAGGATTTGAATTCCTTTGAAAGGAATCTGAAAAATTACTAGATCAATGAAACTTTTTATAGCGTACAAGAATTTCTTTCTTGATAGTAGTGATACATTGTTTGTTTCTTACATGTATTTCAGATGTTATAGCTGACATGTCCTATACTCCTCCGGAAGTCTCCAGGGCGCAAAAAAAAAAAAAAATGTTTTACCACGCAGCGCTCAAGCTGTTTAGAAGGTACTAACGTGGAACTTGTCAAGTTGTAATGAAAACTGTAAGTAAATACTTTTTTATTATCTTGATACTGTAGTACTTTTACGCTGGTCCGTAGTTCATATTTTGCCCACTGTTGTGGGCGCTGTGATGGGGTTGCTGCTGCCACCGATAGATAGCGCAGCGGTCACACCTCTCACAGCGCATGTACCAAGTGGCAACATATAGTACCTACGCACTGGCGATGCAATAGTCGAGAAGGTGACAGTATCAAATTCTCTGTGAGCGAGGATTGATACGGGGATTTGACATCTCAACATTGAGTTAGTTCATTCCGTCATCTGCATCTCCATTCCCTACCCCTCGCTTCATTGGCGACTGCTCCCCTTCGGAGGCAGCGGTGAAAGGTGTTCGCTGCGTCGGCGACTGCTCCTAATATTTTAGGCAGCAGTAAAGACGACCCCTCCCTTCCCCCCCTTCCATGTTTTCACTTTTTTGAACTACGCCGCCGGATGCCCGGCCAGTCCTATTAGCTCTACGACTGCGCTACTGAAAGCCGGTGGCGACAATCTTATAAATAGTGGTGAATAATTTGTGACCACCTGGTGGTGAGCATTGACATGGGTCATTACCCACATGATGGGAAAATAGAAGCAAACCCATCATTTCTGCTACTATTACATTTTTTTTTTTTGTTTGCGTCCAGGAGACTCCAGGAGGAGTATAGGACATGTCAGCTATAACACCTGAAATACATATAAGAATCACACAATGTACCACTACTATCAACAAAGACATTCTTGTACGCTATAAAAAGTTTCACTGATCAAGCAATTTTTCAGACTCTTCTTAAAAAAATTCAAAAATTATCACATTTTAAAAATTGGGGTAATTTATTCATGAATTTTCTCCCTGCACAAGAAGGTTTTTGTTCAAATAATTTGTGGAGTGATTTTTTTTATTCCTAATGTGTGTACGTTGCAATCTGTTCAATTGAGAACAATAAGCAACCCCATGACCCAATCAGATGAGGATGATGTGTATGACGTGTAAATGAGAGTGTGTAGTCTTCTACAGACACACTCACTGAGTATGGTTAATTGAACCCCAACCATCAAACTACACCAATAACTACTGTCTAGCATTCAAATCCGTATAAAAGTAACTACTTTTACTAGGATTTGAACCAGGAACCGAAAATCAGCTGTTAAACAGCTGATTTTGGTGACGACTTTACCTTTGGACCAACCCGGTGGGTGTGGAGTGATTAGCCACATAATAATCATTTCTGTTTCTCCTTGTGGCTATGATTGTGAACATTGAAATTTTGCATAAAATTATTTTGCTTAACATACGCCACTGTTACTTCAGAATCTTCTACAAAAAGTTTCATCACATGAAACCGGAAAAACGACTGACATTTATTTCAGCGATGTATTTAGTGTGTCTGCGATGAATTCGGTTTGGTTTACCTGTATCAGAATTGAGATTGACCACAGTGAGAGAGCCACCTCTGCCACTGCCATGTGGATTGTAATTCTTCGGATAGATATCCTCACCCACCTGGTTGTCTCCAATCGACCATCTCATCTTCGATTTCTCCCTCATGAATTCACTGAAATCATTAACAAAAATCATCTGGTGTCAAACACTCACGTGACTTTCTCTTTTTTCTGCAAGGTCAGGGCTCCCACACTCCCCTACACCCTGCCGTCTACTCCCACAGAACGGTGTGCAGCCAGGTCCTGGAAGTTTCCAGGACTCCTCCAAGACTACTTGAGTCTCCAGGACGCATTAAAAAAAAAAGGAGATGGATTGAAAAAAGAAGCAAAGCAATGACAGGTGTAAAACAAATCATTATAAATAGACAAACATTGTTTAACTGCTTAAATTTCGGTACAGTATTCAGATGAACTGCAGTCCCCTAGCCGTGGGAGTGAGAGAATGCATAACGCTCTCACTCGCACAACCCATACACGCCAATCTAATAACATTGTCGTATAATTTCACTCATTGTTGTGAGCAAGCGTTTATGCATGCAGTAAACTAACAAGCAAGATATCGACTGTAGTATGTTTTCACATTTGGATTACAACGGTAAAGACGTTTGAGCGCATGCGTAGTTACACCACATATCTCCCTCTCACTCGCTCGGCTACGGGACATTAGTTCGTCTGGTACCTATACATTAGTTAAATATAATTTACTATTCATGTTTAAATTGTTCCATAAGAGAAAGCCTAGACAGACTTTTCATAGTGAATAATGAGAGACTGTTTAGTAAGAAACATGATGTGATGCCCTACCATTTCCCATTGATAAGGGTTGGTTACACCACTCTAGTTATTACAAGTAATCAGAAGGGGCTCTTATCAGCAACTCAAAAATTTAGTAGTCTCAAATAAAAAATAGAGGAAGTCAAATGCTGTGCCAAGATAAAAAACCACACAGCATGTTAGTAAAGGTTCTAAGCACGACATAACAATAAAAAAAAATTGGTGTGAAACACTCACACAACTTTCTCTTGCCAATGCAAATAGTTAACAATAAACCTAACATTAGTAATAAAACATTAGAAATGAACAACAAAACTAACCTCAATAAACATAACCTAGTTTTAATCATATATGAAAGACGCAAAATGAAAATCAACCTCAGTTTGGCTTAAAAATACGAAAAATCACTCTTTCACACTAAACTACTCTCTGTAGAGAAAAATGCTCTAAATAAAAGTTGTAGATCTCTTAATTTTCTATAAATTTGTTTATATACACTTTTGTCATAAAATGAATACTAAGGCCGAAATCTTGAAAAAATCGATTTTTCACACGTTTTCATGAGAAAAAAACAGAAAATCACTAATTGCCGCTAAACTAAGCGTTATACAAAAAAATGTTTGAAATAAAAGTTGTAGAATTTTTAATTTTCTACATTTTTTATTATATAAATTTTTGCGCTGTAATACATATTAAAGCCGTAATCTTAAAAAAACACTTTTTTTACGTGAAAACAGCCTAACCAAGAATTTCAGCAAACATGGCGCCTACCCTATCTTGTAGAGAATAAAAAATGAAGTAAATTAGGCAATTTTTAAAAAAACGTAGGTCGTTTTTGAGAAAATCGCAAAAAAGTAAAAAATTACACGAATAAACTACTACTTCCAGTTGATGAAAATTTTGATGAAAATGTTCGTGTTGGGTCCGGTAGTGGTATGTAACTTAAGTTTCAAGTTCGTACAATGTTCCGTTCTTGAGATATTCTGTTCACACACACATAGACCAATCGCTAAAAACATGTTTTTTGGGTTCAGGGGGTCTGTTTCCGTGTAGATCTGGTGAAAACTCGATTTTGAAAAATCGACATGAAAACAATACTTTCCTTCCTATATATTTATATAGGCAAGAGAAAGTAAAAATAGAGGAAGTAAAATGCTGTGACAAGATAAAAAACCCACACAGCATGTTAGTAAAGGTTCTAAGCACGACATAACAATAAAAAAATCGGAGTCACTTTGCTTCTAACTTTTCACACAGATTCTGAAAATGGTAAGCCTTAATCGATATAGTATAGACCTGTGAATAATTATTTAAATAAGGACTAGGAACACAAGGTCGACAGCAAAGATTTTGTTTTAGTAAAAAAAGAAAACAGTTAGGTAGGTACTAGAGAGACTGATAATGAAAACGCCGATGATAGCAATAGTAAAGAAGGCGATTCATTCGTAATTACAGTAAATCAAACATTTCTAGTCATTTAATTAAGCTACTTATAGGTAATATATTACAGGTCATATTTATTTCTTATAAGGTTTATGAAGAAAACATTTTCCCAGAATAAACCACAGCTTACAAAATGTACGAAGAAACTTGTCAGTAGTGAAATGTACGAGTAGTGTCTCACTGTTGAGGTTGGCAGCACTGCAAATATTCCACTTCCGTTCCTCACAGCCCATACATACGCAAAAGGCAATCTCATGACTTCAGTATCTATAGTCCAGCCTCTGTTAGTTTGCTCCTAATGTAAACAAATAATGACATCACTGAGCATGCGCATTATATCAAAATGTGTAAACGCTAATTAAAAAGTAATAACAAAATACTTTCAAAAGTATTTTTACAAATGAAATTGTAAGGCCTACATCATATAATGACTGATGTTTTTAGTACTTTAAGTAGTTATAATTTAAAAGATAGTTAACTTAATAGGAATACGACATTCGTAAAGTCGTAGACCCTAGCGTGCACCCTGTAGTAGGTGGCTTTTGTTTGTTGACACTAGGAGCAAACTAACAACGGCTCAACTGTAGAAACTTGACAGTAGTGAAATGTACGAATAGTGTGTTACTGTTGAGGTTGGCAGCGCTGTAAATATATCATTTCCCTTCATCACAGCCCACACATACGCTAAAGGCGATGTCGTGACTTGAGTATCTATATGTGTTATGTACTTACGTGACAATGAGTCCAGTGACCAGATTCAGTGCAAAGTAACCTCCAATGAAGACGACCAACATGAAGTAATACCATCGATATTCAGACACCATCTCATATGTCAGCTGGAAACAAAACAACAATCAATAGCTGATCAACACATATAGCTTCAGTCCTAGCTCCCTCCCTCCCTCCCACCCACCGTGTAGTTGTTGTGGAATGCAGTGCGTTGTTATAGTAGTGTGGGAATGAATGAGTGTTAGTAGTGTTTCACTGCTCATGGCATTTGTAGTGGTAGCATCTACTAACTAGACTAAAAACATATTGTGACAATAAGAAGGGCATGGTTCGCGAAAGTTCTAGCAATTCATTCAATAAAAATGGTAAAGAGTAGATAATAGAGTGTAAAAGTAACAATATAGTGACAATAAAAGTATGCCTATATATTATAAAAGGATATCTATTCATGAAAATTATTTAATAGGACTGCGCTATTGTACTATATGATAAAAGGTCGGGTATTGTTGTACAACTATTTATGAAAGGGGCCTCTAACACTTTCCACTTACAATAGATCTATTGTTACTTGTTTACATCAGTTCATCAGTTATCACTTTTCAAGAAATAATAAAAAAGATTATTGATCGAATCTCTGTGTCATTCGAGAAGTCTCTTTGAACCCCCCCGTATATAAATAGACCCCCGAGCACGGTCAGTGAGTTAGTATTCATTTGATCTTTGATGAGTGGCTATCGGACGTAGTGCAGGTGCATTCCGGGCATTGTGTTGATCAACAATTATTATACTGTCTTTGTGTGTGTATTGTGTAAAGTTAGTGTGTATCTGTATTAAATTCAGTTTTTGTGTATTCAGTTTCATTTTGTATGTGTATTCTATAAAATTGAATGTAAGTAGTGCTAAGTAAATTATTAAGTTATTTATTGTATCACTTCATTATAATTAGTTTATTATTTATTTAGTAAATCTTTTAGTTGTAATAAATATTTGTATTTGTAAACTTTAGTGTATTAATTATTTAATTACCTAGATCCCGAAACGGACCTTAGTGATAAGTGTCACAATATTCTTATCATCCGGCGCAATAATTTAACAAATACCTACCAGGTTATTAACTAACTTGGTCGGATTCATAATATTTAACTTACCAATTCGTATCAAAATATGTAAATAAATAAATGTAATAAATACAAACAAATATGTTAAATAGGGAAAGTTTGAAAACAAATGTTTTGTATCAGAGTAATACAACAATCGTTCTCCCAGCATGCATCACTCATTCATTATACATCACCCGTACCCTTCACCCCGCAACTACACGGAGCTGGGACTCGAGCAGTAGCTCTCACTGAATCCATCACAATCATACACACGGTTATACGAATACTTCATCAATTAACTTTAACTTAAAAATAAATAATAACACTGACATCAATAAATAATGGAATAAAAAAATCTGGTGTGAAACACTCACACAACTTTCTCTTGCCAATGCAAATAATGACCAAATATAACCTAACATTAGTAATAAAACATAATAAAAAAAAAACTAACCCCAATAAACATAACCTAATTTTAATCATGAGTGAAAGACGTAAAATTAAAATCAACCTGTTTGACTGAAATATGGAAAATCACTCTTTCACACTAAAGTAGGCTCTGTAGAGAAAAATGCACTAAATAAAAGTTGTAGATCATTTTGATTTACTATAAATTTTATTATATACATTTTTGTCGTAAAATGCATACTAAGGTTGAAATCTTCAAAAATAGTTTTTTCACTTGTTTTCGTGAGAAAAAAATAAAAAATTGCTAATTACCGCTATACTAAGCGTTACACAAAAAAATATTTGAAATAAAAGTTGAAGGATTTTAAATTGTCTACAACTTTTATTAAGTTTTTGCACTTAAATGCATATTAAGGCCACAATCTTCAAAAAACAATTTTTTTACGTGAAAACAGCCTCTCCAAGAATTTCAGCAGACATGGCGCCAACCCTATCTTGTAGAGCATAAAAAATTTAGTAAACCAAGCAATTTTTAAAAAAATCGTAGGACCAGTTTTTGAGAAAATCGAAAAAAGTGAAAAATTACACAAATAAACTACTACTTCCGGTTAACCGATTTTGATGAAAATGTTTGTGTTGGGTCCAGTAGTATGTCCAGTGGTATGTAACTTGTTTCAAATTTCAAGTTTGTACCATGTTCCGTTCTTGAGACACACACACACAGACCAATAGCTAAAAACATGTGTTGTGTGGGTGTGAGGGGGTCTGTTTACGCGTATATTCGGGTGTTGAGTGTATTTGCTGTGATCGACATGAAAACAATACTTTCCTTCCTATACATTCGTATACGCAAGAGAAAGTAATAAATTATAACAGAAATATTATAGTGTTATTTTGTGATTGAAATAAATGTGGATACTATTTTTACAAAATAGATGAAGATGCTCTTCACCTATTTCACCTGGGAATAGCTGCCACTGATGGATGCAGTTTTATTACAAACATCGAGCAGAAATGTTTTCTCTTAACACTGTGATTAACAGACAGATGATGATTACCGTGAGCGTGATGCCAGACCATCCTTCCAGAGTCATTATTTGAAAAACAACAAACATAGTTTTGAAAATGTTCTCTTCGAACGTGACAAATCCCAGATGGTATTCCTTCTCGAGCGTCTCACAATCCGTGTAATTCTTGAAACACATCACATTACCTGCAATCAAAACAACAGATTCCTATTCAAATACAATGTTTTAACCATTTGATGTACATTCATGTTGTGCGATGTCATCAACATATCTATAAAGTCTGTCATCTAGCATCGCCGTTTAGAAACATTCCGTTTATTTAAGGGGAGATTGCACGATGGTTTTAACTAAAAATTTCAATTTTTGGTTTTTTACGAGAGTCATTCATAAAATAAGGTTCCCATGATTTTTAAAAATAGACAGCTATATTTTTTATCTTAGTGTTATACATCAATTTAAAGCTTAAAACTTACGCTATTTTTCTACATAATCGCCGTTTCTATCCAAACACTTTTGCCAAAACTTTTGCTCCAACTTTTCTATCCCCATGTTGTAGAATTGTGCCGCCAATCCTTTGAGGAATCGAGTAACCTCTTCCTTGACTTCACCATCGGTACTGAAGCTAGGCCAGGCCACCCAAGTGTTCCTTTAATTTTGGAAATAAGTGATAATCACTTGGGGCTAGGTCCGGGCTGTAGGGGGGGGGGAGCACAACAGTCCAGCCAAAATCTGTCAGCAGTTCTTGAGTTTGATGTGAGACATGAGGTCGAGCATTGTCATGGAGAAGCCTCACACCACTGGACAATCTTCCTCTCCGGCGGTTCTGGATCGCGCGTATCAGTTTTCTTAATGTGTCGCAATATCTGTCAGAGTTTACTGTTGTTCCATGGTGAATATCAATAGGTGAAATCCGTTTTGCATTTAAAAAACGTATCACAGTGCGAATTTCGCATCTGGCGGTAACAGCGATAGGGAACTCCATCTTCGAAAGCTGCTAGGCCGACACTGATCGCCGTAGCGAGGCGGGAGTGGTGCGAAAAAAGAGAGGGAGAGCTGATGAGTAAGACAGTGTTGCCAGATTTCTCTCAGCACATCGCATTCGGTCTCGGCAGCTTAGGGAACCTTATTTTACGAATGACCCTCATATGTTTTTCAATAGTTTAGGCCTAGATCTACCCGAAAAACAATAAATTACGTCAAAAAATATTTTTTTATGAAAAAATTTAGTTTTATCGGGTTTACACACAGAAAAATTATCATGTTACAAAGAACGAATATTTTTTCATAATTTTATACTGCTAGTTTTAGTGCAAAGAAAATTTTAGTTTTTAAAATATCTACATCATGGTTTTTAATACTCTCAGCTGATGGTTCAGCTTTCTAAACAACTGTTGATAGGAAATTTACTTGTGCAAATTTTGTTTTTGGTTTGTGCCTTCTTGTTTCTTACCTTTTCCTGTAATTTAAATTTTTAACACTAAGGTACATTTTTCTCAGAAACCAATAAACCTACCACACTGAAATTTTTACAAGTTAATTATCTTGTACAGTCACATATACCGACATTTTTATTACTTCCTCAGGTGCTCCAAAAATTAGTAATACGCAAAACAAGTGGAAAACCATTTGTAAAAATTTTGTTATTCATAATTTTTTTTTAAATTCCTAATTTGTGTACGTTGCCATCTGTTCAATTAAGAACAATAAGCAACCCCCATCACCCAATGAGATGAGGAAGATTGGTATGACGTGTAAAAGAGGTGTAGTCTTGTACAGACTCAGGTCGACCATTCCTGAGAGAGTATGGTTAATTGAACCCCAACCATCAAAATACACCGGTAACCGCCGTCTAGCATTTGAATCCGTATAAAAGTAACTACCTTTACTAGGATTTCAACCAGGAACCTCTGTCTCCGAAAATCAACTGTTAAACAGCTGATTTTGGCGACGACTTTACCTCTAGACCGACCCAGTGGATAATTCATAATTTAAAAAAAAAATGGTATAGTCCAAAGATTAAATTGAAAAAATGTCAGTAGATCAAGACAAAGTACAGTCTCCCCTTAAAATGTGACCGACCAGGTTGGTCTAGAGGTAAAGTCGTCGCCGCAAGTCCGCTGTTTTAACAGCTGATTTTCAGATACGAAGGTTCCCAGTCCAAATCCAAGTAAAGGTACAGTATTCAGAAGAACTAATGTCTGCTAGCCGTGGGAGTGAGAGAATGCATAACGCTCTCACTCGCACAACTCATACGTGCCGTTCCAATAACATTGTCGTATACTTTTACTCATTGTTGTGAGCAAGCGTTTATGCATGCAGTAAACTAACAAGCAAGACAACGACTGAAGTATGTTTTCACATTTGGATTATAACGGTAAAGACCTTTGAGCGCATGCGTAGTTACGCCACATATCTCCCTCTCACTCGCTTGGCTATGGGACATTAGTTCGTCTAATACCTATAGTTACTTTTATATGGTTTGAATCAAACCTTCGACAAATGAGATGCAATCTTCACGACAATATTATTCTACAAACTTCATGCGATTACCAGCAGAAGTACTGCGCATCGCAAAAGTGCTTGTAACAAGTTTTTTTTTTTAACGTTTGACTGTTTTGCAGTTACTGTTAAAGCAGACGGTGAAGGATGAAATGATTTTTTGTAACGTACGAAAATATGCCGTGCCTGAATGGGATTCGAACCCAAGATCGCATAATGATAGGCTAGCACGTTACCAACTTGTAACGTAACAAGTTGGAGAAAAAGAGAGCAGTAAAAATGGGTAAATATTAAAAGTATTTTATACAAATAAAAAAACAAAAATAAATCTTTATAATGCATCCTGCAGTTTGAAATTAATTCTATTTTATATAATGAATTTATATAATAAATTTCACTAACCTTCTTTTTAAACTGCGTCAACTTTTATTTTTACATACACGTGTTTCGGTGGATCCACCATCATCAGAGTAAATAACATACGAGGGCCATCCGGAAAGTAGTACCCGTTTCCGCCGCATGAGGCGCTGACGAGGCGAGCAGCCGCCGGTCAAGGTCAGATCGCTTCAGTGGCTTGTCTGTCTTCTCTGTTGTAAGTTCCGCGACGCTAGCATTGCCTGTCTTGTTCCTGTGACCGTTCATAATGTTTAAAAAAATTGAGAACGCCGCCAGTTGTGAAGTGAGGGCTGTAATAAAATTTCTCAATGCAAGAAACGTTCGACCTTGTGATATTCATCGCCAATTAAAGGAAGTGTATGGAGACGATGTGATGGATGAGTCATCTGTTCGGCGCTGGTGTCGTAATTTTAACTTGGGGAGGGGGAACACACACGACGATGAGCGTTCAGGGAGACCATCTGTCATTACAGATCAACTGCTGAGGTCAGTAGACGAATTCGTGAGGCACAATCGGCGCGTTACAATTGATGACATCTGTGAACATTTCCCTAATGTTTCTCGCACAATTCTTCATGAAATTGTCAAAGACCATCTGCATTATTCAAAAATTTGCGCAAGGTGGGTCTCTCGCATGCTTACAGATGAGCACAAAACCAAGCGTATGGCTGCTGCATTAACATTTTTGGAACGTTATTCTGATGAAGCAGACGCGTTCTTGAATCGCATAGTTACTGGTGATGAAACGTGGGTTTGTTATGCTTCACCTGAGAGTAAACGACAGTCAATGGAGTGGCATCATCCTCATTCACCAAAGAAACCAAAAAAATTCAAGACTGTTCTGTCCACCAGGAAACTTATGGCAACCATTTTCTGGGATCGACGTGGTATACTGCTTATTGATTTTATGGCCCGTGGAGACACTATTAACGCTAATGCGTATTGTGAAACATTAAAGAAATTACGGCGGGCAATACAAAATCGACGGAGAGGTCTATTGTCTGATGGCGTCATTCTCCTCCATGACAATGCCAGGCCTCATGCAGCGGGGATAACACAACAACTTCTGCAGCAATTCAATTGGGAAATTTTCGACCATCCACCGTATAGCCCGGACTTGGCCCCTTCAGATTTTCATCTCTTTACAAAACTTAAAGAGTTTTTGGCGGGAAAAAGATTTGACAGCGATGAAGAACTTAAAGAAGGTGTGACTACGTATTTCGATCGGCTGGCGGCGGAGGAATATGATGCTGGAATACAAAAACTCGTCACACGTTATGACAAATGCTTAAATTTGCTTGGAGATTATGTGGAGAAGTAGTTTAAGGTATGCTCTTTTCAATAAAAATGTTTACATTTGTTAATATTTACTTCTGTGTCTTTATTTCACAAACGGGTACTACTTTCCGGATGGCCCTCGTAATTGAAACTAAAAAAATTTTTTATTTACTTAAAATCTATAGAAGATGATATGTACATCTTCAGTGATTAGTATAAAACTGACTAAAAAATGATTAAATAAATAAAAAAAATTTTTAGTTTCAATTATGTTATTTACTCTGATGATGGTGGATCCACCGAAACACGTGTCAGTAAAGATAAAAGTTGACGCAGTTTAAAAAGAAGGTTAGTGAAATTATAAATTATAAATTCATTATACAAAAATGAAATAAAAAACCATTACATTAAGTTATTTAAAAGTTTGTAAGAGAGAGAGAGGACAATGAATATTGAGTGTTTTATTAAAGTGATGAAATGAGTACGTTACCAAAGTGTTCAGATGAGAGGCAGAGATCGAAATCATCTTTGTATTCTTGCGCATACTGTTCCAGATCGACATCGGTGGTGAAGCAGATATTGAAGTGGTGTGAGTAGAGCAACGCTCCGAGGGTAGCCAGGTGCAGAATTATCACCAAAATCACGACCACAATAACACCCATCGACTTGAGTGCATTCGACAGCGTCTTCCAAATCAAACGAAAACCTCAAACAGAAAAATACAAGTATACACATGTGCACCACCTAAAATCTAGACCTGTGGGCAAATTCTTTAATATCAATTTAATAAGATAACTAAAAAAATCTGGTGTGAAACACTCACACAACTTTCTCTTGCCAATGCAAATAATTAACAATATAACCTAACATTTGAAATAAACATAAAACTAACCTCATTAACATAACCTAATTTTAATCATATATGAAAAAATCTGGTGTGAAACACTCACACAACTTTCTCTTGCCAGTGCAAAAAATTTAAACAATATAACCTAACATTAGTAATAAAACACTAGAAATAAACAAAAAACTAACCTCAAAAACATAAGCATATTTTAATCATGAGTGAAAGACGCAAAATGAAAATCTACCTCAGTTTGGCTTAAAAACATGGAAAATCACTCTTTCACGCTAAACTACGCTCTGTAGAGAAAAATGCTTTAAATAAAAGTTGTAGATCTTTTAATTTCCTATAAATTTGATTATATACACTTTTGTCGTAAAATGCGTACTAAAGCCGAAAACTTAAAAAAATCGATTTTTCACACATTTTCATGAGAAAAAATCATAAAATCGCTAATTACTGCTAAACTAAGCGTTATACAAAAAATGTTTGAAATAAAAGTTGTAGAATTTTAAATTCTCTACAACTTTTGTTATATAAATGTTTGCGCTAAAATACATATTAAAGCCGTAATCTTAAAAAAACAACGTTTTCACGTGAAAACAGCCTCACCAAGAATTTCAGCAAAAATGGCGCCTACCCTATCTTGTAGAGAATAAAAAACTGAATAAACCAGGCGATTTTTAAAAAAACGTAGGACCAGTTTTTGAGAAAATCACAAAAAAGTGAAAAATTATACGAATAAACTACTACTTCCGGTTGACCGATTTTGATGAAAATGTTCGTGTCGTGTCCAGTAGTGGTATGTAACTTAAGTTTCAAGTTTCAAGTTCGTACAATGTTCCGTTCTTGAGATATTCTGTTCACACACACACACAGACCAATCGCTAAAAACATGTTTTTTGGGTTCAGGGGGTCTGTTTATGTGTAGATCTGGTGTAGAGTGGATGTGTTAAAATCGACATGAAAACAATACTTTCTTCCTATAGAGTATATTCATATAGGCAAGAGAAAATAAAAAAATTGTTAAAATAAATATTTTATTTCATTTTGTATGTACAATTGATATAATGTTTAACCATATTGAAAAGTTGTTGATTCTTATGACATTGATAGAGTCTTGACTGATAAGCAGTCATCTATCATTTTCCTACGTCCGTCCGTCCGTCTGTCCGTCCGCCACATCTAGATGTCACAAACTACAAGAGATTGCAACAAACAGTTTTCCGATTCATAATCTATTCAAAAAGTAAGCAGGCCTGGATTTGGTTTGAAGTTCCAATTCGGACCGGAAGTGGCCCAAAACCGGAACTCAAGACATCAAAGTCAGAATTTAGAAACAAAAATAGTATCATTTGATTCCTTTTATACACTAGATACAGAAATCACTAATGGTTTTTCCCAGAAGTCAAAGGCAAGCCTTTTAAAAATTCCCACCAGCCATTAAACACATCGTCTCATGAAAGGAATTTTTTTCGTACGATTAATATTCAAATTAAGAATATCAGAATCCAATGAAGTGCACCAAACGATTATGAAATGCTAGTTGGAAAACATAACATTTTTTCAGGCCAAAGAGAAAAGACTGAAGACTGATGTCTTGAAAAGCTGATCTGGAGTATTTATAAATGTGCTTTCAAGTGTAAAGAATGGATTATCTTCCGAAATGTCTTACCAACACGGTACACGATAGTAATTAGAGCATTACTTGTCTAATGCATGTCCTATCGGATCAAAAGATTAGTATGAGAGCAAATGAACACCTAAGCTTGATGTGCTTTCAACATGCTAGCTTCAGGACACCAAACCTAAAAATGTGCTTTAGCTATGGGGACGGAAAGTCCGAAGCTAACCAACTGACTAAGAAAGAGCATAAAGTTAACTGAATGTATAGTCCAGCCTCTCTTAGTTTGCTCCTAATGTAAACAAATAATGACATCACTGAGCATGTGCATTATATCAAAATGTGTACACGCTGATTAAAAAGTAACAACAAAATACTTATATTTATGTACGTATTTTTTTAAATGAAATTGTTAGGCCTACATCATATCATGACTGATGTTTTTAGTATTTTAAGTACTTATAATTTAAAACATAGTTAACTTAATAGGAATACAACATCCGTAAAGTCGCAGACTCTAGCGTACACTCTGTAGTAGGTGGCTTTTGTTTGTTGACAGACACTAGGAGCAAACTAAGAACGGCTCAACTGTAGGTATGGTAACTTGGTTAAGAAAGAGAAGTGACGTGCACAAGCACAACTTGTTAATGAAACAAGTGTACTTGCTCAACATACAACTTGATTCTGTTGTTGTTTAGGTCATCAGCCAAAAGGCTGGTTTGAACCTGTAGAGGTTTTACTAAGTAAAACGAGGAGTGAGGTGGTTTACCATTGCCACAACTCACTGAGTGGAAAAGTACGCTTATCAGCATACCGGACCCTCTGAAAAGCACATATTTTCCACTCTGTAAACGACACCTTCACTTCATTCACCACAGGGTCTGGCTGTATAATGAAATTCATTACTTTCAGAGGAGATAACTCTGACTAGTGTCTTTTACACCTCTACCTCTTCTGTTCTTAGATGATTCAGTCATTTAATTGGCTGACCATTTATAATAAGAAACAGAACTATTTATTTTAGCCCTGCACTGAACAGATTGAGTGTAAATAATTTGACACTCCACCTGTCAGTTATGGGCAGAACTTGATTCTATACAACTGAATGAAAATGTGCAGCGATTAGCAAAAGTAGACAACTAAAAATATATGTAAACAGAAGATTGCACGTATAAACGAAAACAAAATTGAATGTATGCCATGTAATTTTTTTTGTTTTTTTTTGCACCCTGGAGACTCCAGGAGGAGTATAGGACATGTCACCTACAACACCTCAAATACATATAACAATCACACAATGAATCATTACTATCAACAAAGAAATTGTACGCTATAAATACTTCACCGATCAAGTAATTTTTCAGATTCTTTTTAAAGGAATTCAAATTATCACAACATTTTAAAAATTGCGGTAAATTTATTCATGAATTTTCTCCCTGCATAAGTAGGTTTTCGTTCAAATAATTTTGTGGAGTGATTAGCCACATAATAATCATTTCTGTTTCTCCTCGTGTTATGATTGTGAACATTGAAATTCTGCATAAAATTATTTTGCCCAACATACATAATCACCTCAAAAATGTACAGTTGTATGTAAAATTGTAATTCGATGTATGAATTCAGAAGAAAACAAATAAATAATAGATAAGTAAAGAAAATAAACATCTTATAAAGTGTGAAATGAAAACTGTAATAAAAGTTAGGCTAACAATGTTTTTAATGTAAACAACACTGATAAACTAAGGTCATCAGGTTTACGGTTGAATTAAATGGCAATTAATTATTGAAAAACATTGTCTGTGTGTGCGTGCGTGTGTGTGTGTGTGTGTGCGCGCTTATCACCACACAATACCAGTGAAAACTTATATGAAATAAAATTATTTATTTTTATTATTTCAACACTCATACAGTAGTAATATTAGATACAAAAAATAAATAATTATTATATTTGTATTAATTATTTCGTGGAATTTCGCTGATTGGATTTTTGTTCATTTCGATTAGATTCTAAGAATGAAACGATACGTTCTTTAAATTTTACAATAATTATAAATTACTTTAAATTTAATTTTAAATTTCACTTTATTATGCAATCTTGTAAATATATACTTTAGATTCAAATGTCCATCGGTCATTGTTACGTATTTAAATATTGCACTGATTAGGCGTGTATACAATAACATACGCGAATTAGACTACCTATATTAAACTAATCTCAAATAAAGAAATTTGGGTTTCCCCATTAAGGAAGGAGTTAATTTTTTTTGTTTTAACATCCGACTATTGTGCAATTACTGCTAATGCAGACGGTGAAGGATGAAATGATTTTTTTTGTAAAGTATGAAAATATGCCGTGCCTGAATGGGATTCGAACCCAAGACCGCATGATGAAAGGTGAGCACGTTACCAACTATGCCAATGCGGCCGGCAATGTCGTTGGCCATACCATTGCAATATTGTCGATTTAGTTTTAAATTCATGTGCAGACAGCGTTGCTGTTTTGTACAATAGTTTAGTGTTATGTATAAAGTAAATTTTTACGTATAATAAAAGAGTTTTAGTTGGATATTCTGTCTGTGTTTCTCTGTTGAGACCACGCTCGCTTTCCTACAACTGAATTTGGTTATTACATGTTTTACATTATGTGTTTTTGTATAAATTTTCTTCGGTTTTGAAAATAGAATCATTTTTGTCTGTTTTATTTTGAAATAAACATTATAACTAACGGTTCGTATATAATGAATTTTGATTTTGAAAGAAGAGTGTAAGAAAGTTTTAAACAGTAGCGTCATCTGAAATTTAAAACAAAATATTTGTCCAAAAATTATTTTCAAATAGCTCCAGTATCCCTAACTGCAGATTAAAATTTCATTAGTGAATTTATTCTATTTTATTAAGTTTTCTTCTTATTTTGATATGTCACATGATAAGGTTTGTGACTTATTTTTTTTATTATTTTTTTTTTGTAATCCCTAATGTGTGTACGTTGCAATCTGTTCAATTCTGAACAATAAGCAACCCCATGACCCAATGAGATGAGGATGATGTGTATGACGTGTAAATGAGGTGTAGTCTTGTACAAACTTAGGTCGATCATTCCTGAAAGAGTATGGTTAATTGAACCCCAACCATCAAAATACACCAGTAACCACTGTCTAGAATTCAAATCCATATAAAAGTAATTACCTTTACTAGGATTTGAACCAGGAACCTTCGTCTCCGAAAATCAGCTGTTAAACAGCTGATTTTGGCGATGACTTTACCTCTAGACCAACCCAGTGGGTTTGTGATTTATAGCAAATTTTTAATGATTTCTTTACGGTTCGCTGACCTATATGCTAGAAATTCTCCGCTGGGCTAGAAAAATGTTATTACCGGGTATAGGGTTTAAAAAATCATATCCGAAAAATGGCCGACAAGTGTTGCACATGAACAGATTTATTCAAATAAAGACATTGAGATAAAAATAAATATCTTTATCCCATGTTTCCGGGTCTATCACATCAACAGATAACAGGGTTGCGTAAAAGACACTATTGATAAGAAACTGTTACTCCCACAAGTTTCAACTTCACTATGAAACGTTAAAACATTACGATAAACGTTTTTGCAAAGTTTGAACTCGATCAGACAAACTGTTTTGGAAATATAAGGTGACAAAGTTACCTATTTCAAATTACACCCCAAAAAGTAGGCTGTTTTTAGAAATTCATCTGCAAAAAAAATCTGGTGTGAAACACTTACACTACTTTCTCTTGCCAATCCAAATAATTAACAATATAACCTAATTTTAATCATATATGAAAGACGCAAAATGAAAATCAACCTCAGTTTGGCTTTAAAATACGGAAAATCACTCTTTCACACTAAACTACTCTCTGTAGAGGAAAATGCTTTAAATAAAAGTTGTAGATCTTTCAATTTCCTATAAATTTGATTATATACACTTTTGTCGTTAAATGCATACTAATCCCGAAATCTTAAAAATATCGATTTTTCACACGTTTCCATGAGAAAAAACAGAAAATCACTAATTACCGCTAAACTAAGCGTTATACAAAAAAATGTTTGAATTAAAAGTTGTAGGATTTTAAATTTTTTACAATTTTTCCTATAAATCTTTTTGCACTAAAATGCATATTAAAGCCGCAATCTTAAAAAAATTGTAGGACCAGTTTTTGAGAAAATCGCAAAAGAGTGAAAAATGACACAAATAAACTACTACTTCCGGTTGACCGATTTTGATGAAAATGTTCATGTCGGGTCCAGAAGTGGTATGCAACTTAAGTTTCAAGTTTCAAGTTTGTACGATGTTTTATTCTTGAGATATTATGTTCACACATACACACACACACACACACACACACAGACCAATAGGTAAAAACATGTTGTTGTGTGGGTTGAGGGGGTCTGTTTAGGTGTTTACATGAAAACAATACTTTCCTTCCTATATATTCATATAGGCAAGAGAAAGTAAAAAATTGTCTCTAAAAAGTTTTAAAAAAAATCTAAGCTAACCAACAAGTGTATAATATTGAAGAGGCAAAATTAAAGTGTAAACCTGGTGACAATTTGATGAATGTTACCGAGATATCTGTTCTCAAACTTGACCGCACATAATTAAAAAACTGGTGTGAAACACTAGCACGAATTTCTCTTGCCAGTGCAAAAAATTAACAATAAACCTAATATTAGTAATAAAACATTAGAAATAAACAAAAAACTAACCTCAACAAACATAACCTTATTTTAATCATCAGTGAAAGACGCAAAATGAAAATCAACCTAAGTTTGGCCTAAAAATACGGAAAATCAATCTTTCACGCTCAACTAGGCTCTGTGGAGAAAAATGCTTTAAATAAAAGTTGTAGGTCTTTTTATTTCCTATAAATTTTATTATATACACTTTTGTTGTAAAATGCATTCTAAGGCTGAAATCTTTAAAAAATCGATTTTTCACACGTTTTCGTGAGAAAAAAACAGAAAATCGCAAATTACCGCTAAACTAAGCGTTATACAAAAAAATGTTTGAAATAAAAGTTGTAGAATTTTACATTTTCTACAACTTTTATTATATAACGTTTTGCGCTAAAATGCATATTAAAGCCGCAATCTTAAAAAGAAAATGTTTTTACGTAAAAACAGCCTCACGCAGAATTTCAGCAAACATGGCGCCTACCCTATCTTGTAGAGCATAAAAACTGTAGTAAACCAGGCGATTTTTAAAAAAAATCGTAGGACCCGTTTTTGAGAAAATCGCAAAAAAGTGAAAAATTATATGAATAAACTACTACTTCCGGTTGACTGATTTTGATGAAAATGTTCGTGTCAGGTCCGGTAGTGGTGTGTAACTGAAGTTTCAAGTTTCAAGTTCGTATGATGTTCCATTCTTGAGATATTCTGTTCACACACACACACACACGCGCGCGCGCGCACGCACGCACACACGCGCGCGCGCGCGCACACACACACACACACTCACACGCACACACGCACGCACAGACCAATCGCTAAAAACATGTTTTTTGGGTTCAGGGGGTCTGAAAACGTATAGATCCGGTGAAAACTCGATTTCTTAAAATCGAGATGAAAACAATACTTTCCTTCCTATATATTCATATATTCATATAGGCAAGAGAAAGTAAAAATCCAATAGTAGGTACTTATTGAAGTAAGTAAAGCATGCAGTAGTTGGATATGTAATTTAAGAAACATGCCAACAAGGCCGTTTACTTTAGGGACGTCAGATTGTGAACATGTGATCAACATTATAGTTAGTGTGACAAAGTAACAGGGTTATTCTAAATGATGGACCCAATTTTATAAATTCGTATTTGTTTAAGTATAAATTAAAAATGAATACTGAATACCGATTATCAGTCTAATGAAAACGCGCAGAATTTCTTATTTCTTTCACATATTAGGAATGCCAGAGAATAGGTTATTAAAACAACTTATAACCAGAGGAATCAGTGTGAAATCTGGTGGAAGATACATCTCAGCAATTAAAGAGGATCTTGACGAAGTTGGACTGAGGATTGAAGATGCGACAAATAAACCAAAGATAAGGGCGTTTCTAAATGCAAAATGTTTTAATGTGGACAAGGTGGCTAGAGTTGTGCAGGTAACTGACGAACAACGTTAAGCAAGATCTGAAAACATGAGGAGGTATTGGCAAAAACGGCGAGCCAATGAAGTACATGGGGAGCGAACCAGAAGGTTGACTAGAGTGATCCATTGAGGTCACACAAGCTAAAAAAAAAAAAAAACCATTCAAAATGAACAATGAACACACAATTAGAAAGAGGAAGTTTCAAAGTTTTTTTTAAACACTTATAAAGGTTCGATGTGTCCCCCTTGTGGTGCACGGCAAACATCTAAATGAAAGCCAAACTCGTCCTTCACACGAGAAAGCGTATCTCCTGTTACTGAGTGCACCGCAGCAGTGATACAGTTCCGCAGATCGGCCAGAGTTATTGGTAGAGACGGGACGTAAACCGCTTCCTTGACATAACCCCATAAAAAATACTCACATGGGGTGAGATCAGGAGATTTCGGTGGCCAGTAGTGTAGAGCCAGGTCTTGATTTCCCCTGCGTTCTATCCAGCACAGAGAAAGGGACTGATTCAAAAAGTCTCGGACATCGAGGTGCCAATGCGGTGGAGCTTTATCTTGTTGGAAAATGAAGTCTTGTGAATCTTTGATAACTTGAGGGAACAGCTATTGTTCCAACATGTCCAGGTATGTCATTCCAGTCACAGTTCTGCGGAAAAAAAAATGGTTCATAAACCTTTGAAGAGATAAGGCCAGAACATGTTTATCTTTGGTGAATCTCTTTCATGTTCCAATGCAATGGTGGCTGGCAGCCCATTGATGCGAGAATTCTAGCGGCTGTTTCTGCAATTACCGCCGCCCAATTCAGGGGGCCGATCTGCGGAACCGTATGACTGCTGCGGTGCACTCAGTAACAGGAGAAATGCTTTTTCATGTGTAGGACGAGTTTGGCTTTCGTTTAAATGTTTGCCATGCACTACAAGGGGGACACATTGAACATTTATAAGTGTTTAAAAAAAACTTTGAAACTTCCTCTTTCTAATTGTGTGTTCATTGTTCATTTTGAATTTATACTTAAATAAATACAAATTTATAAAATTGGGTCCATCATTTAGAATAACCCTGTAAATTAAGAGTAAAGTGCAAAGTATTACCTGCAACATCTCTGAACACATAGATGATCCTGAGAGCACGTAGTGGAATTAACGTCACATACCCGTCATATAGAAACAACAGAGTCCTACAAAACAAACACCAATCGTTTAATGAATTAATATAATAATTTCACCAACCTTCTTTTTAAACTGCACTGTCACCTTTATTTTTATTCTTACTTACACGTGTTTCGGTGGATGATCCACCATCATCAGAGTAAATAAAAAAATTGATACTAAAAATTTTTTATCACACTTATTTAAAATTTACAGAAGATGACAATAATAATAAGTGGGTTACTAATAATAATTACGTTAAAATAGATGTAAAGTCAGCCTTCGTTAGTTTTCTCCTAATGTAAACAAATAATGATATCACTGAGCACGCGCATTACTTAAAAACGTGTACACGCTGACTAAAAAGTAACTACAAAATACTTTTAAAAGTATTTTAGTATTTTTATAAATTAAGCTGTTCAATCATACAATGACTGATGTTTTAAGTTGATACTGTTTTTACTTGTACGCCGGTCCGTAGTTCATATTTTGCCCACGGTGGCGCTGTGATGGGGTTGCTGCTGCCGATAGAATGCGCCAGCGGTCATACCTCTCACAACGCACGTACGAAGTGGCAACATATAGTGTCTACGTCCTACGATGCAAAAGTTGAGAAGGTGACAGTATCGATATTCTCTGTGTGCGAGAATCGATACGGGGAAATTGACATCTCAACATTGAGTTTTCATTCCGTCATCTGCACCTCCATCCCCTACCCTCGCTTCACCGGCGACTGCTCCCCTTCAGGGGTAGCGGTAAAAGGTGCACGCTGCGTCGGCGACGCGCTCCTATTAGATTAGGCAGCGGTACAGACGACCCCGATTCACTTCACCGGTGACTGCTCCTCTTTGGAGGCAGCGGTGAAAGGTGGTCGCAGCGTCGGCGGCTGCTCCTAATCTTTTAGGCAGCGGCGAAGACGACCTCCCTTCCTGACCCCTTCGATGTTATCATTTACTTTTGAACTACACCGCCGGAGGCCCGGCCGGTCCTATGAGCTCAAATGACTGCACTACTACAAGCCGGTGGCGACAAAGTACTAAACAATAAATTTATAAAAACGGTGTACTTTATTTCCATTCTTAGCTACATGTCCAAAATACATCACTCATCTTTTAATTATGATATATACAAACATACAGGAAGTAGGGGAATTCTGCTATATAGGGAGTAAAATAACAAAGGATGGTAGAAGCACAAGTGATATCAAGAGTAGAATTGCTCAAGCCAAAAAAGCCGTTGAAATGAAAAATAGCTTACTGACTACAAAAATTGATTTACAGATTAGGAAAAATTTCTTAAAACATTATGTTCGGAGTGTAGCATTATACGGGAGTGAAACGTGGGTGATAGGGGCTGTAGAAAAGAAGAGGATAGAAGCTTTTGAAATGTGGTGTTGTTATAGGAAAATGTTAAAGATTAGGTGAGTGGACAAAATAAGTAATTTAGAGGTTGTTAGGTGAGTAGTGGATGAAAAAACAAGTATATGGAAGCATCTTACCAAAAGAAGGGATAGGCTAGTGGGGCATATCCTAAGACATCCACGTATTGGGCTATCAACATTGGAGGGTAATATTGAGGGAGTAAATTGTAGAGGGAGGCAAAGATTAGAATATATAAAGCAAATTACAAAAGATGTAGGGTGTTACAGGTATGTAGATATGAAACGACTTGCGCAACATAGAACGGCTTGGAGAACTGCATCAAACCAGTCGAGAGACTGATGACAAAAAAAGAATATTCAATCAGATGTTTTAAAAAAGATTTCTGATCAAAGAAATTTTCATCAGCGAAAAAATAAAATTATTTTTTGAATGTTAAAACAAAGTATTCCTTTTTCATTCATGAGCTCTTAGAGAACAAAATTCTAAGTGATTTTAAGAAAAATCTTTTCTTCGAAATCAGTTATGGATAAAAGTTATCATTTCTGATAAATGGTAAACAATAGAAAAATTAAAATGTTGGAAAACGATGTTACAAATACCATATTTGCCGGTGTAGAAGACACACTATTTTTACTGGAGTAACTAATCAAAAATCAGGGTGCCTTTTATACAACGGATACAAATTGTCTGTAAGTGTTTTAATGTTCACTATACAGCATTCTGCCCATAACAGACAACAGGTGGAGTGTCAAATTATTTAAACTCAATCTGTTAGTTGCAGGCCTAAAATAAATAATTATGTTACTTATCACATGGTCACCCAATTAAATGAGTGAATCATTTAATAAGAGAAGAGGTAGAGGTGTACTGTGACACTAATCAGAGTTATCTCCTCCTCTGAAAGTAATGAATTTCATAATACAGTTGGATTGTGTGGTGAATGAAGTGAAGGTGTCATTTGCAGAGTGGGCCCGGCATGCTGATAAACATACTTTTCCATTCAGTGAGTTGTGGCAATGGTAAACCACCTCACTCCTCATTTTACCTAGTTAAACCTGTACACGTTCAAACCAGCCCACACGCTGATGACCTAAACAAAATACAGCATTACAAAAATTAAAATACAGTACAGTACCTACATTATTACTGTCATAATGCTATTCAACAGTCAGAAGAAGTGTCTCCACAATATCATAATTCAGTATCAGAGGACGTGGTTTTATCTGTTGTCTGTTGACAATCAATTACAGTGTACGTTGAAATTACTGAATGTCTCATCGCTGTCTCGTTCGCAATTTCTTTTCAAATCGCATCTGAGACAAGTACTAATATGCTTTTCACGGTTGATGAGCTGTGCTGTCTGTTCCACACGGCTGTTTAGACCAATCCGAACATTTACCAGCGTTATCAGATTGTACCTGACAAACATTATGCGCGCATGCGTATAAGAGCCGCAATAGTTCATTCTCGTCTTGCATCTCGTACTGAACACATCGATTATAGAGCGCGTTAACAAACAATTACTTTATAATATAATCAGCTGATTGCATGTTTATAGGTTATAATTATTATTATTGAAAGACCAAAAAAATGGGTGACAAAATATTTAACAGAGCTACAAGAGCAAGTGGCAAGTGATTTGCTAGCTATAAAGTGGGGAGGGAGGGGGCAATGCAAATGTTCAGAGATCATCACCCTTGAAAAATAGCATAACTGTTGTGCTCTCTTCACGAATGGAAGCAATGAATGATGTCACCAGGGCGAAACTTAAACGTCCTTCTTTAACTCAGGTCTGTGAATGGGTCAAAACTTCCTCAAAAAATCTGATGTGAAACACTCACACAACTTTCTCTTGCCAATACAAATAATTAACAATATACCAAAAATTACTAATAACACATTACAAATAAACAAAAAAACTAACCTCAACAAACATAACCTACTTTTAATCATGAGTGAAAGATGCAGATTGAAAATCAACCTCAGTTTGGCTTTAAAATACGGAAAAACACTCGTTCACACTAAACTACTGTCTGTAGAGAAAAATGCTTTAAATAAAAGTTGTAGATCTTTTATTAATTTTCTATAAATTTGATTATATACACTCTTGTCATAAAATGCATACTAAGGCCGAAATCTTAAAAAAACACTTTTTTTACGCGAAAACGGCCTCACCAAGAATTTCAGCAAACATGGTGCCTACCCTATCTTGTAAAGAATATAAAATTGAGTAAACCAGGCGATTTTAAAAAAAATCATAGGACCAGTTTTTGAGAAAATAGCAAAAAAGTGAAAAATTACACGAATAAACTACTACTTCCAATTGACCGATTTTGATGAAAATGTTCATGTCGGGTCCGGTAGTGGTATGTAACTTAAGTTTCAAGTTTCAAGTTCGTATGATGTTCTGTTCTTGAGATATTTTGTATACACAAACACAGACCAATCGCTAAAAACATGGTTTTTGGGTTCAGGGGGTCTGAAAACGTGTAGATCCGGTGAAAACTCGATTTCTAAAAATTGACATGAAAACAATACTTTCCTTCCTATATATTCATATAGGCAAGAGAAAGTAAAAATGTTGACTACAAAATTGTTGTGAATTTTCAAGAACTGCGGCTTCAGCAATTCTTTGGATGGAGCTGAAGATGATTTACTGTTTGAAAACAGCTCAAATTCTTCAAGTGACACTGATTAACCAGGATTTTTATCAGGATTTTTTACCAGGATTTTTATCGTAATACTGAATAAGTAAGAATTTTCTAATTTAGTTAAGCTACTGTTATGTAATGTGTTATTTTTCACAAAGCAATCTTTAAACAGTAATCCTTTTAAATCACTGATTCAGCAATACAAATTCCACATTTATTGAATTAAAAAAAAAATTATAGCTTTTTAAGAATAAAATTTGTTCAGATCAGTTCAGGGCAATTCTTTCTTTAGTCACTTTACAGTGACTGAAGAAAGAACTGAATACCTAACATATGGTTGGGAGCTGAGTTGTTTGCTAGTGCGAGGGGGATGAAGTGGAAGGGGGCAAGGGGGCCTGCCTGGTACTAGAAGAGTTATTGTAAATGGTTTGTGAGTAATATTTGTTATAAGAGCGCGTACTAATAATGGTATTATTATTACTACTAGTATTAGGTTATAGGAGGAGAGAGGGAGGGAGGGCAATCCTCTACAACCAAATTCCTTACGCTACCAATCAACTCAGCTACCATCTATAGATAGCACCAGCTGAAATCAGTCGCAGAACTTTTGGAATATACTGTATTCTGTAGGATTATTTAAAGTCCAGCGTTTCTTAGTTTGCTCCCAATGTAAACAAACAATGACGTCACTGAGCATGCGCATTACATAAAAATGAGTACACGCTGATTAAAAAGTAACTACTAAAAACTTTCAAAATTATTTTTATAAATGAATGTCGTTAGGCCTACATCATATCATGACTGATGTTTTAAGTACTTATAATTTAAAACATAGTTAACTTAATACGAATACGACATCCATAAAGTTGCGGACTCTAGCATGCACCCTGCAGTAGCTGGCTTTGGTTTTAAGACAGTAGGAGCAAACTGGTATTATTATTACTCAGCTACAATTACTCAGCTACAGTTATTACAAAGCTTATGGTCATTAGCAAAGAAAACATTGGAGGGGCAGAACTGTACATCAATCAGACAAGAATTGAAAGAGTCCCACAATACACCTACTTGGGAACGGTGATCAATGAGTCATGGGACAATTCCTAGGAGATCCGATGCCGTATTGGAAAAGCCAAAAGTGCTTTCTTAACAATGGGTTCAGTGTTTAAGAGCCGTGACCTCACCCTAAATACAAAGCTAAGACTCCTCAAAGGTTATGTATATTCAGTGCTTCTGTATGGTGTAGAATCATGGACCCTAAAGGAGGATACAATATCGAGGCTCCATGCATTTGAGTTATGGCTGTACAGAAGGATCCTGAGGATACCATGGACCGATAGGGTTACCAACCAAGAGGTACTAAAGAGGATGAATACAGCACCAGAACTGGTCAACCTCATCAAATGTCGAAAGCTGGAATATTTAGGTCACATAATGCGCAATCAAGGCAGGTATGAACTATTGCAGAGCATATTACAAGGGAAAATAGAAGGCAGGAGAGCCCCAGGACGAAGAAGAATTTCCTGGTTGGCTAACCTTAGAGCCTGGTTCGGAAAGACCTCCACCCAATTGTTCAGGAGCGCAACCAACAAAGTAATAATAGCCAGAATGATCGCCAACGTTCGGAACGGACAGGCACCCTAAGAAGAAGAAGGAGCAAACTAACAACGGCTGAACTATAGTAAGGATGAGATATTACTGTTCACTTAGTAACATTCTATCCTCTACGTATACAAACACAAAATTGAAAATATATAAAAGAGTGCAACTACAGTACTGACCAAGAGACAAACACCAATACGTCGATCAGATTGAAGAAGTTCTTCAAGTAAGCATGTTGGCCCCTCATGAAAGTCGGTGACCCTTTCACTCTTATCACAATCTCAATGAACAGGAACACATAGTAGACGAAATAAAGCATCTGCAACACAATCATCCACCAATTCACTTTGGGAGTAACACCTGATCACCTCATCACCTCATCACCTGTTACTCCCAACCTAAATATTAGTTAATATTTTATCCAGTTAAGAATATGCGATTTATGGCTAAAATGAATTAGCCATAAATCTTAAAATTAGCCATAAAATTTTAAAATTTTTGGAATACAAATATTTTTAACGACATGTATTTAGCGAAGAAAATTACATAAAAATTTGGTAACCCAAAAATTGTTAGGTCGCATGAGAAAACGAAAAACTCAAAGTAACATACATTCAAACCACAACATTCAAAGTTGAAATTTTGAAACTTTAAACATTAACCTAAAATTGTAAAACCTTCAAATTTTTAATTTTGAAACTTTAAACTTCATCTTTAAACTTTCATATCTTGAAATTTCTAAATATTGTGATCCACCCAGCCCCTTTGGCGGCCGAACTTCACCTTGTGGCAAATGGTTCTGATCTTATACTGAAATTATACTGAAAAATACAGAAAATTGCTGTCTATTATTTGTTGTATGCTCTTGTATTTATTTTTTCTTACAAGAAATTAATTGAAAAAATACCATATTTTCAAAAACATTTATATTATGTATTCACAAATTATTTTATGACAAAGTCCCTATTCAGTTTTTCATAATAACCATTCGACGGATAATAGAGCACGAAATTATGAACATTTGAAAAAACAATTCATCCAAATATCTCCAATACAAACCAAAATATTTAATTCCCAAGAAGGTACAATCATGCAAAAAAAACACATTTCCGGAAAACTGAAAAGTGAAATGAATAATTTCACTCGCCTTGCTAGTGAGCTTTATTTAAAAAAAAAATGTTTTTATAACTTTTTGTCAACGTACAAACAAAGTAAACACATGCTGTGATTCAGAAAATTTTAAACTTCAAAAAAATGCAAAAAACAATCAAATTTTTAAAAAAAATCATCTTCTTGAGTTGACTACCCCCTTAACTTCTTAAAATAATCCAAACACTTACAATAACTTAGTACAGTAAAACCTCCTTAATCCGGCATTCTATAGTCTGGAATTGTCTATAATCCGGCATCAACGGCAATAGACAAAAATTATAGAATTGCCTTCACAATGAACATTGTAAAATGAGCAATCCGACACTCAACAGCCACAAAGCGTCACGCTCTGAGTTTGTAAACTCAGTACGCTTTTTTACACGTTTGTAAAATTTGCTGAGTCAAATAAACAATATAGTATGGCCGAAGTTATGAACTTGCATGTAATAAAAAATGTTTTTTTAAATTAAAAAAATACTAGTCGTATAAGAAGCAAGTAGATATTAGATCTTTTTTCCAGCCATTTTTTACCAGTGCTGTTGCTAAAAACCACGAACATTACAGTACTGTACTGTATTGAAATTTATTTCATCATGTACTGTACTGCATTAAAATGCATTTTAATATTTCTCCTGTACTTATTTATTGATTTATATTGTTTAAATAATAAATACATACAGTAAAAGTTTCTTGTGCAAATTGTGTAATTTTTTATACGACTCCTGTATTTTTATAAATAACCTCCATAGTCCGGAATTTCCTTTAATTTGGCAAGCTTCGAGTCGCAAACGTGCCGGATTAAAGAGGTTCTACTGTAAAATGAAAGATGTTAACCCTACTTGATTAACACAAGTAGCCCGTCTAACAAAATGCATTCACAAGTTAGTAGTGATGGCACGACTTCATTTTCCGTGTGTGTAAGTGCACATTGTGACAAGCACACACACCCATCTTAGTCTTTGTGCCATGTTTTTTTTTTTTTGTCATCAGTCTATCGACTGGTTTGATGCAGTTCTCCAAGCTGTTCCCTCTTGCGCAAGTCGTTTCATATCTACATACCTGTAACACCCTACATCTTTTGTAATTTGTTTTATATATTCTAATCTTTGCCTCCCTCTACAATTTACTCCCTCAATATTACCCTCCATTGTTGAGAGCCCAATACGTGGATGTCTTAGGATATGCCCCACTAGCCAATCCCTTCTTTTGGTAAGATGCTTCCATATACTTCTTTTTTCATCCGCTACTCGCCTAACAACCTCTAAATTACTTATTTTGTCCACCCACCTAATCTTTAACATTTTCCTATAACACCACATTTGAAAAGCTTCTATCCTCTTCTTTTCTACAGCCCCTATCACCCACGTTTCATTTCCGTATAATGCTTACACTCCAAACATAATGATTATTATTTTGTAGACTCTATAAAGTCCAGCCTCTCTTAGTTTGCTCCTAATATAAACAAATAAACTTAAAAATTATAAAGCACCGCCAAAATGGATTTCGGAAACCCAGAAAGATATGGAACTACTAAACATCACAGAAGAGGATCTAATTCTGCAGACCGACAAAATTAAATCCCTTAAATCCCCACACACCAGGTTCAATGAGGAAACGAGACATAGAAGACCCGGAATAGTCGTTTCAGACGAGATTCGCCGACAAAGATCCGAGCGAATGAAAGCCTACTGGGCGAAAAGGAAACTCACAAGACCAAGAGTTATTAGAAAACGTTTCTGAAAACTTTTTCTGTTTTAATTAAAGTGGTCCATTGATGGCCGTAAAAGCAAAAAAAAAAAACAAACAAATAATGACGTCACTGAGCATGCGCATTAGTATAAAAATGTGTACACGCTGATTAAAAAGTAACAACAAAATACTTTCTAAAGTATTAAACACAAAATACTTTTAAAAGTATTTTTATAAATGAAATTGTTAGGCCTACCTAACAAAAATTGTTAGGTCGTATCATGACTGATGTTTCAAGTGCTTATAATTTAAAAGATAGTTAACTTAATAGGAATACGACATCCATAAAGTTGCAGACTCTAGCATGCACCCTGTAGTAGCTGGCTTTGGTTTGTTGACAGTAGGAGCAAACTAACAACGGCTGAACTTACAAAGTACTGGTAATGCGGTATAAGTTGACGATTGTGCCTATAATGCGGTGGGAGGAGAGGAGAGTATAAGTCTATCTGTCCTACTTACATAACACTATCATCTATCAACCACCCCACAAACACACTTACACTAATACACTAACACTTCATCACCCCTAACACTAAATTACTAAGGAGTAATGTAATTATTTAAAGAAAGTGAATTGTTAAAAATTCAATTGCAATTTAACATTACTTTACTGAAAATAATGAAATATGAAAACCATAAAAATACAATAACATTTTGAAATTACCGTAAAACTAGTATTACTCATGATAATAAGCTCGCATTGACGGAACTCACAGACTAAAACAATAGTCTATCACTACAAATGTCAGTCAGAGTGGAGTAATTCAGTTTACTGGTGATGACCAAAAAGGATACTAAATATAGGTTAGGCCTACTATTATGGGTTATTTAGAATGAATGTTCATTATTTAGAATAATTATTAAGAATCAATTAAATAATAGAATGGGATGTTTATAAAATGACATACTAATTGAAGACCTTACTGGATGAAGGTGCTATGTAACATTTTTGCAAAAACTTAAAAACCTTAGTTTTTGTGATTGATGAAGAATTGAACTCTGTCTACAGTTTAAGGAAATACTAGTGGGCAAGCGATATATGAGTGTACTGCTTAATTAATTGTTCTTTAGTGTATTAAAGTGTCAAGATTACCTTGACGCCTTCCACAGAATGAACTGCCGTTTTAAAGACACCTTTTTGGAAGAATAATAGTTAACGTGGTATTATATATATTTATCTTCACCATGTTAAAAATGTTATTTGGTGTTACTTACTTTAAAAAAAACCATTTGTTATAAAAGATTTTGTATTCTATTTTTGAAATACCGTTTGTCCATCCTCAGAGAATATAGTGTACGATGCAGATTTTTAGAGAACGATGTTATCAAACGAATAAGAAAGTTATGAGAACAGTGGTACCGAAAAGTTATGTTCAAAAACAATTTTAATTGCAGAAAAAAGTAGGTAATATGTAATTACCAAAATGAAAGAAATCTGGCAATTCATAAAAATATCGGAGCTTTAGAATCTTGATTTCATTCCCCTCAAAACCATATTTTTGTTACATAACACCTTCTTCCACTAAGTTCTTCAATTGTAAACATAGTAAATCAATGTAAGAAGAGTAAAACTAGAATAGAACATGATGTCGTGATGGTTAGAGCTGTCGTTATGATGTATTTAGAACAAAGCACACATAGCAACACTTCCAACCCCCACATAGTCAACTCTTACTCTCACTGACGATCATCAAGTTAATATTGCGTCACCAGTACCAATAAAAATGTACAACATTAATTACTCACCATCTGGGTAGGATGAATTCCATGTTCAACATAAAAATGGCCGTTATTTTCTACCACTTTCACTTGTTCCATCAAGTTCAGACAGCTTGGAATTATTATCATCAGCGAGAAATAATCGAACAATGTAAATAATGTGAGTCAAGGAAAAAGACTGTCTGATCACACAATGAACCACCTTTCTCATTCATCTGAAATTATTAACCCCGGTAGACGGTAGACTGCTGTACACATAACCTTAACCGCTTAACCGCTGCGTTTTGGTCGCCAGAAGGCATAGACCTGAAGGCCGTTCCTGGGAACTCTTAATTTGTTCTAAATTTGACAGTGACTGTCAACCTTGTAACGGGTGTTTTATATTACGACGCAACCCTCATTATAACAAGATACAACTAATACATGGGTAAATTTTCTCTCCCCCAATCGGTATGTACTCAAGGCCAACTACCTAACACAGTTAAAATGTTCCAGTCAACTATTAGTGTGGTGACAACAGTCTTTTTGTTATATTGTGTCAGCAATGGGTTTTTACGAGGAAGAACGCATGTTTATTGTAGAGACTTACATAGCGAGTAAATCTTACAAATGTGTGCAACCGGTATAGGTACAACAGCGTGAGTTTATTCTCCTTGACCTATGTAAAATTTTCTTCCTCATCACTAAAATAAAAATGATCCAACAATTGAATACCATTTTCTTCAACCAAAGATCGAAACCACCGACAATATTGTAATCGTTTCTGATGGTCTGTAGCTTCCAGTCCATGAGTTACGCCAGCGCGATAAGGATGCAAATTTAACATTTTCCTAGCTTTGAAAACAGTAGTTAATGTTAGCCAAGCTTGCGATGATAATCTTCTAAGTGATTTTTTACGTGATTGAGTCAAACGATTTTTCAAATCTTTGAGAACTTCCGTGGTTAACTTTGCTGGCTGGCGAGGTGGTTTCTCATCGAATACACTCCCAGTTCTACGGAATTTATATATCAAACGCAATATCAACGATTTATTCGGAATGGCAGAACAAGGAAATTTCAACTGAAACTTATCTTGCACACATTTGTAAGATTTACTCGCTAGGTATGCAAGTCTCTACAATAAACATGCATTCTTCCTTGGAAAAAACCATTGGTGACACAATATAACGAAACGACTGCTGTCACCACACTAATACTTGACTGGAACATTTTAACTGTCTTAGGTAGTTGGCCTTGAGTACACTGTTGCCAACATACCGATTGGGGGATAGAAAATTTACCGATGTATTACTTCTATCTTTTTATAATCAGGGTTGTGTCCTTAATAAAACACCCGTTATTAACCATGTGTTTATAACCTGACTGCTATTTGATAATTATGTTAACATTTATAATTAAATTCTTACATTTTGCAAATTATTAAAATGGCTAATTATAATTAAAATCTTATTTCTAAATTATTAAATCAATTATATTAATAATCTCAACTAATAATTAAAAATCAAGAGTTTAATTTAGTGATGGAAGTTTTTATGTTTAAATGAATCAAAAGAGTGTTTAAAAGCTACAAAAAAACATTTATTAAAATTTTTAAATTAAAAAAATGTAAAGAAATACCTACGCTGATCATCAAAATTCTAAAAATTCTACTACAATTGGCCAATTGATATTTCATATTATTAACAAATCTGTACAAAGTTTTTTATGCTGAATGAAACGATAGAGTTTGCCTGTGCTGAACAATCGAGTGGTTACCGAGATAGGAGCAAGGGTGCAGAATATTGTTTATAAATCAAAATTTGAACAACTTACGATTCTGAAATTTCGTACACACTGTAAAATTATAATTGTCTATGTTGTGTTAAAATTTCAAACTTTTCGGTCAAATACTTTTCGAGTTACACGCCTCTAAACGCGTGAAATTTGTTGCGGTATCAAGAAAACCAGGTCTTTCTGTATTTTAACCTCAATATGGCAGTTTTTAAACACCATTATATATATATTTTTTTTTTTATTTTTTTAACATCCGACTGTTCTGCAATTACTGCTGATGCAGACGATGAAGGATAAAATGATTTTTGTAACGTATGGAAATATGCCGAGCCTGAATGGGATTCGAACCAAAGACATTTAAAAATATAGGACTATTAAGGGTCAACGCAGAATAAAATGATGTAAAGTACAGTATTCAGATGAGTGGAAGTCCCCTAGCCGTGGGAGTGAGAGAATGGATAACGCTCTCACTCGCACAACCCATACGCGCCTACCCAATAACATTGTCGTATAATTTCACTCATTGTTGTGAGCAAGCGTTTATCCATGCAGTAAACAACAGCAAGATAACGACTGTAGTATGTTTCCAGATTTGGATTATTAGGGTAAAGACCTTTGAGCGCATGCGTAGTTATGCCACATATCTCCCTCTCACTCGCTCGGCTATGGGACATTAGTTCGTCAGATACCTATATGTTGAAATCCGACTGATAGTTTTGGAGATGCTTTCGGTTGAAACTCGGGTGTCTATCATTATGAAACCGATATTAGTCACTGTTATCTCCAATTTCAATATAAAAAAAATCTGGTGTGAAACACTCACACAACTTTCTCTTGCCAATGCAAATAATTAATAATAAACCTAACATTAGTAATAAAACATTAGAAATAAACAAAACACTAACCTCAATAAACATAACCTTATTTTAATCATGAGTGAATGACACAA
This sequence comes from Catonia carolina, assembly GCA_035578175.1. Lineage (NCBI taxonomy): Eukaryota > Metazoa > Arthropoda > Insecta > Hemiptera > Achilidae > Catonia > Catonia carolina. The sequence continues at coordinate 858,311 of JAQMRL010000008.1, read as the reverse complement.
ATGGAAATCGTACTCAGTTTGGCTTAAAAAACGGAAAATCACACTTTCACGCTAAACTAGGCTTTGTAGAGAAAAATTCTCTAAATAAAAGTTGTAGATCTCTTAATTTCCTATAAATTTTATTATATACACTTTTGTCGTAAAATGCGTACTAAAGCCGAAATCTTAAAAAAATTGATTTTTCACACGTTTTCATGAGAAAAAATCAGAAAATCGCTAATTACCACTAAACTAAGCGTTATACAAAAAAATGTTTGAAATAAAAGTTGTAGGTTTTTTAATTCTCTACAACTTTTGTTATATAAATTTTTGCGCTAAAATGCATATTAAAGCCGTAATCTTAAAAAAACAACGTTTTTACGTGAAAACGGCCTCACCAAGAATTTCAGCAAACATGGCGCCTACCCTATCTTGTAGAGAATAAAAAATTGAATAAACCAGGCGATTTTTAAAAAAATTGTATGACCAGTTTTTGAGAAAATCGCAAAAAAGTGAAAAATTACACGAATAAACTACTACTTCCGGTTCACCGATTTTTATGAAAATGTTCGTGTTGGGTTCGGTAGAGGTATGTAACTTAAGTTTCAAGTTTCAAGTTCGTATGATGTTTCGTTCTTGAGATATTCTGTTCACACACACAGACCAATCGCTAAAAACATGTTTGTGTGGGTTGAGGGGGTCTGAAAACGTATAGATCCGGTGAAAACTCGATTTCTTAAAATCGACATGAAAACAATACTTTCCATCCTATATATTCATATAGGCAAGAGAAAGTAAAAATAGCCAGATCCTGCGGTGAATGAAATGAAGGTGTCATTAGCAGGGTGGACCTGGCATGGTGATAAGCATACTTTTCTACTGAGTGAGGAAGGAGGAAGGCAGTTGTAAACTACATCACATCATAATAGATCAGATGCAACTTCTCTCTCTCTCTCTCTCGATCAGATAATATTAGTGGTTGGTGTAATAATAGTATGGGGGGGAGGGGTACTCATGATAAACTAATAAATAAATAATTGTTTGTAGCTCAAAAATATTTCATTAAAATATTATTATTTAAACGATAGAGACAGTACTGTTAATGATTTTAAAAATTTACTACGTATCTTACCCATTAAAAACTTATTTATTTTTAAAGTTTTAAAACTATTTTATAAAAAACTGGTGTGAAACACTCACACAACTTTCTGTTGCCAGTGAAAATAATTAACAATAAACCTAACATTAGAAATGAACAAAAAACTAACCTCAATAAACATTAGTGAAATACACAAAATTAAAATTGACCTCAGTTTGGCTTAAAAATACGGAAAATCGCTCATTCACGCTAAACTAGGCACTGTACAAAAAAATGCTTAAAATAAAAGTTGTAGATCTCTTAATTTCCTATAAATTTTATTTTATACACTTTTGTCGTAAAATGCATTCTAAGGCTGAAATCTTAAAAAAATCGATTTTTCACACGTTTTCGTGAGAAAAAAACAGAAAATTGCTAATTACCGCTAAACTAAGCGTTATACAAAAAAAATGTTCAAAATAAAAGTAGTAGAATTTTACATTCTCTACAACTTTTATTATATAACGTTTTGAGCTAAAATGCATATTAAAGCCGCAATCTTAAAAAGAAAATGTTTTTACGTAAAAACAGCCTCACGCAGAATTTCGGTAAACATGGCGCCTACCATACATTGTAGAGAATAAAAAAATTGAGTAAACCAGGCGATTTTTAAAAAAATCGTAGGACCAGTTTTTGAGAAAATCGCAAAAAAGTGAAAAATTATACGAATAAACTACTACTTCCGGTTGACCGATTTTGATGAAAATGTTCGTGTCGGGTCCGGTAGTGATATGTAACTTAAGTTTTAAGTTTCAAGTTTGTACGATGTTCCGTTCTTGAGATATTCTGTTCACACACACACACACACACACAGACCAATCGCTAAAATCATTTTTTTTGGGTTCAGGGGGTCTGAAAACGTATAGATCCGGTGAAAACTCGATTTCGAAAAATTGACATGAAAACAACACTTTCCTTCCTATATTCATATTATAGGCAAGAGAAAGTAAAAAAGTGGCAACAGAGGTACTGAAAACTTACATCACAGAACTGGAGGTTCAAGCCAACAACTGTTTGTAAGACCGAAAGTTAATAAATCATTTTTTGCTAAAACTTTTGTTTTTTTAGGTCCGAAGTGTTTTAATCTGTTGCCTATTGAAATTAAAAATAAGCTTAAACATGTGTAATATTTTCAAGAAAGGTTAAAGATTGGCTCAATGGAATAACAGCTGATGTCGATTCACTTGTACGAATTGTTGGTTAGTGTTGGTGACTTGCAATGCTTGCTATTCAGCCTCTGTACGAATTTACTGATCTCAGTAAACAATATAACAATAATAACTGATTTTTTTCTGCCCATAACAGACGACAGGTGGAGTGTCAAATTATTTACACTCTATCTGTTAGTTGCAGGGCTAAAATAAATAGTTCTGTTTCTTATCACATGGTCAGCCAATTAAATGACTGAATCATTTAAGAAGAGAAGAGGTAGAGGTGTACTGTGACACTAATCAGAGTTATCTCCTCTGAAAGTAATGTATTTCATTATACAGCCAGACCCTGTGGTGAATGAAGTGAAGGTGTCATTTGCAGAGTGGAAAATATGTGCTTTTCAGAGGGCCCGGCATGGTGATAAGCGTACTTTTCCATTGAGTGAGTTGTGGCAATGGTAAACCACCTCACTCCTTGTTTTACTTAGTAAAACCTCTCTTTGGTTTAAACCAGCCAACCAGGCTGATGACCTAAACAACAACAACAACTGATTTTAGTGTTGTGCATGTCCAGGTGAATATCTGCTGTGAAGAGTGATGGCTTGGTTAATATAGTTAACATGCGCTGAAGCTGCCACTACTATTTCAATTGTCATTTGTAGTGGATGACGACATTTGATTTGTAATTCATTTGTTGTAAACTTGTTTTTATGTATTTTGGTTTTTTATATATATATATATATATAACCACCGTTTACTTGAGTTGGTGGTTATTTATTGCTAGTAGATAAGATATAATTTTGCATTTGTATAAAGGTGGAATAAATAAATATTATTATTATTATTAATATTAATAAAGAAAGGATATTTCCAATTCCATTGTATTCGTCTGTTGCCGTAGATGGTCAAATAAGAAGGCTGTTGTTCAAAGTCAGTGGTGGTGGTGGTGGTCGCATTTCTCTCGGCCATTATTATTACTGCTATTCATCAACCTGCAACAAAATAAAAACATCATTAATTACTGCATTATTAATACATCCGTTATCCCTTTATAGGGCAGTAGCCTACTACGGGCAAAAATATACATCTTGTAAAATGTTAAATTTTGTTGTTTTATAGGCACTTGAAAAATGTATTTCTAGTGCCCCATAACAGTAAGATGTTTCTTTTTTTTTGATGTCAAGCCCTGGTAAGTATACTTTACCAAGGAATGTTTATTGAAATGGGAATCACATACTGTCTCTATTTAGCGGTAAGAATGCTTATTGAAACAACTTGTAGCCCTACATAACAGGAAAATGAGGAGAATCTTAACTTTATATTAGCATGAATGGTTGCTTTCCCGTAAAATACTCGAATTTTCTAAGCACTGTACAAAAGTAACAACAAAACAAGATGGTTGCGTACAATGGTATGAATCCTTACCACATTCGTGTAACTCACAAAGCAAATGGTCGCTGTGCACTTATTTCAAAATTTGGGTAGCCTAATTACAAGAGAACATCTATAAAATCATAAAATGCCAATAAGGTTCAACTCTATAGCTTATTCTTTAAAAAAATCAACCTTATTGCCAGTGGTAAGTATACCTACCACATACCTACAAAGGGTTAAAAGGATTGAGTTTGCTCCCACCCACTCCCACTCCCACTCCCACTCTACTCATTCCAGTGTAACTTTTTTCAAAATATAATTTACCCGCATCCACATCTCCCATCACCCATCATCATTTTTTCCAAATTTCCAATTACCACAAAAAAATGAAAAACTGATGGGTTTTTCTTTGAAAATTTATTGAACCAATGCCTTGCTTAATCATTTAGTGGCCTCCATCAACACATGAACACATGTTGGTGCATTTAACCAGCATTTTACTTAATACCCGATGAAATTATACAGTTTTGAAAAATCTTGAAATTGCCAATTTTTCACAGATCTGTTCGGAGATTCAGGGATTTCATCTATTTTTACGGGCTGTAAACGGAAAAGTCTCAGCCAAGCCTGTATTTCAGCTGTAAAATTGACTCAAAAATTTAAAATCACCATAATATTAATTCTTAACATAATTTCCTTCAAAGTACTCTCCATATGGAGGCAGTTCCAGCCTTGACATACGGCAGTGCAGTGCAGCATGGGTGATGAAGAGAAGGGAGCAAAGAACACATCCAAACTGCTGAAATGAAATTTTTAACGTCTGTCGAGGGTTGCACAAGACTAGACAGAATCAGAAATGAAGATATAAGACAAAAAGTGGGAATTTTTCCACTCAACGAAAAAAAATTGTATTGCACCCAATGGGTTGATCATTTAAATAGAATGCCAGAAAGCCGCTTGCCTAGTACAGCGACAAGAATACAGACCAGTGGGAAGTAGAGATATTGGCAGGCCAAAGAAGAGATGGGTGCCAGAATGGGTAGAAATGCCTAACCCGTGAAGAGAATAAGAAGTACTCTCCATTAGATGCAATGGACTTGTCCACATGTGAAACATCTCAAGAGTTGCAGAGGCAACTCTTCAACTTTGACAACATCCTCCGCCGGCCGCATTGGCGAAGTTGGTAACATGCTCGCCTCTCATCATGCGATCTTGGGTTTGAATCCCATTCAGGCACGGTATTTTTTCATACGTTACAAAAAATCATTTCATGATTCACCGTCTGCATTAGCAGTAATTGCAGAACAGTTGGACGTTAAACAAAAAAATAAAAATAAAACATCCTCCACGTCATCAAAACGCTTCCCTTTCAAATTTATTTTCATCCTTGGGAACAATAAAACGTTGCCGGGCTTAATCTGGTGAAAATTTTATTCCTATCCATTGTTTATGGCTTTTGATTTTCTATTTTATTTTACCCGTGTTTCACATTACTTTTGTTTTAGATTTAGTACAACCATCCTGATCACTTTTTTATGTTTAACCTTTATGTTGACTTATTGAAAAAATTAATTTTATGGCTAAAATGGTATAACTGTAATAAGCACTGGTGCAATTGCTACAGTTCAGCCGTTGTTAGTTTTCTCCTACTGTCAACAAACCAAAGCCACCTACTACAGGGTGCACGCTAGAGTCTACCACTTTACGGATGTCGTATTCCTATTAAGTTAACTATCTTTTAAATTATATGTACTTAAAGTACTAAAAACATCAGTCATGATATGATGTAGGTCTAACAATTTCATTTAGAAAAATACTTTTAAAAGTATTTTGTATTTAAATACTTTTGAAAGTATTTTGTTGTTACTTTTTAATCAGCGTGTACACATTTTGGTATAATGCGCATGCTTAGTGATGTCATTATTTGTTTACATCAGGAGCACACTAAGAGAGGGACGGATTATAGCTGCTACTATTACTCTGCTAAGTAAACAATATGTGAGCTATTCAGCTATTCAGACCACCTATTGTGCAGTTCCAAGCTCCATGTAGTTGCGGAAGGGTGAAGGACACACGCTAAGAGAACGATTGTAATATTACTCTGATACAAAACATTCCTTTTCAAACTTTCCCTATTTAACATATTTTTTTATATTTATTACATTTATTTATTTACATATTTTGGTATAAATTGGTAAGTTAAATATTATGAATCCAAACAAGTTAATAACCCAGTAAGTAGGAATATTCATTAAATTAATGCACCGGATGATAAGAATATTTTTTTAGTTTAGTTAGTAGACACAATTGCTACAAATACAGCATCAGCTGTGAAACACTACTAACTGATTTATTCTCCCACTACTATAACAATGCACTGCATTCCTTCTATAGTCCAGCCTCTCTTAGTTTGCTCCTAATGTAAACAAATAATGACGTCACTGAGCATGCGCATTATATAAAAATGTGTACACACTGATTAAAAAGTAACAACAAAATACTTTCAAAAGTATTTAAATAGGTACAAAATACTTTTAAAAGTATTTTTAAAAATGAAATTGTTAGGCGTATATCATATCGTGACTGATGTTTTTACTACTTTAAGTACTTTATAATTTAAAACATAGTTAACTTAATAGTAATACGACATTCGTAAAGTCGCAGACTCTAGTGTGCACCTTGTAGTAGGTAGCTTTTGTTTGTTGACAGAAGGAGGAGCAAACTAACAACGGCTCAACTGTAACTACATGGAGCTGTGACTCAAGCAATAGTCAATCAGCCAACAAACAATCCCTATTCAGAAATACTGAAAGCTATACGTAGGTAAATAGACATAACTGAGAATCCCTGTTCAATTTCATCTTCACTGAAGCCAAAAAATAGTTGCAGAAATGAAATGTGACAAAAATATTATTTATAAATGTGGCTACTGTAAAAATCATTAAGAATGTTACCCGAGTGCAATGTAAATCATAACTCAGAAAGGAAATGAACAATCTTAACATCACTCCTAGCATAAAATTATGGACTGCCATTAAATTTAATGACAACACACAATTTTCATTCTTTTAATTACTGCTACATGCTATTCCACAATTAAATTGTCATTTTAGAAAAGCAATAAATGTTTATACAATTTTTTGATATAAAATATTACATCTTTCTTTCTCTTTGTTCTTCACAACTTCTTACTCATCACTCCATAAACTCATCTCTCTTTGCTTGCCCTCTTTCAGTGCAGTGGTCAGCACATGTGGGTTCTATGTTACGAGTTGGATGTTCGATTCCCGGATCTACATTAGCCTGAATGTAAAAAACCACCCCTCTACCTTACTCTCTCGCTGCACATCCACATGCACATGAACAATCATCTATCAAAAATCACTCTCATAATTTTTATTCAAACACCCTCATCACTAAAACTTATACAACAATAAATATTCTGAATGAATGATGAGTCATTTCAGAATCGGAAAGCCAAATTATGTTTGAATTTTACGTTTTGTGCTTCAATACATTTTTGGACTGACTGGCAGTAAACACATCACAAAAATCACATAATCTGACTTTCCTTTCACTAAAAAGGCATATCCTAAAGGTTTCTTCCAATTAAAAAAAAATCATTATTTGAAGATTCCCACCAAGTTGGTCTAGAGTAAAAGTCGTCTCCAAAATCAGCTGCTGTTTAACAGCTGATTTTCGGTGACAAAGGTTCCTGGTTCGAATCCTAGTAAATGTAGTTACTTTTATACGGATTTGAATACTAGACAGTGGCTGTGGGTGTACTTTGATGGTTGGGGTTTAATTAACCATACTCTCTCAGTCTGTACAAGACTAAACAGTCTCATTTACATGTCATACACATCATCCTCATCTCATTGGGTCATGGGGTTGCTTATTGTTCTCAATCGAATAGATTGCAACGTACACAAATTAGGGATTACAAAAAAAAAATTAGGTATTTGAAGATTATGCCCTAATGGAACACATTATGAGATGTGAAAAAGTGGGAAAGATAAATTTTCTATGGAAAAATTTTTTTATGGGAGACAACTGTTGGTAATGTTGATGAAGAATGTGAAAGTTTCAAAAAACTTACATTTTTTCTTCATGAAAGTGAAAAATTACAATTTTTTTTTAATTGTAAAAAGCTTGCTCAAGTCACTAATGTAAACTGATGTAGCAATAATGAATATTCTTGTAAAGCACAATAATTTTCTTATGGTTATTTAACTCTTTATAGGCCTCTGGTTAGTATACTTACCACTGGCAGGCAATAAGGTTGATTTTATTTAACAATAAGGTATACAGTTGAACCTTATTGGCATCTTATCGTGTTATATAAATGTTCTATGGTAAGTAGGCTAACCACATTTTGAAATTAGCGTTCAGCGACAACTTGCTTCATGAGTTGCACAAATGTGGTAAGGATATATACCAGTGTACACCACCATGTTGTTTTGTTGTTACTTTTGAACAGTGCTTAGACAATTTGAGTTTTCTTATGGGAAAGCAACCATTCATGCTAATATAAAGTTAAGATAAGTTTCTATTTCATATAATGAATTAATATAATAATTACACCGACCTTCTTTTTAAACTGCGTCACCTTTATTTTTATTCTTACTTACACGTGTTTCGGTGGATCCACCATCATCAGAGTAAATAAAAAAATTGAAACCAAAAAAATTTGTTATCTCACTTATTTAAAATTTACAGAAGATGATACATCTTCAGTGTGTATTTGTATAAAATTGTTTTATACAAGTGACTGAAGATGTATCATCTTCTGTAAATTTTAAATAAGTGAGATAACAAATTTTTTTGGTTTCAATTTTTTTATTTACTCTGATGATGGTGGATCCACCGAAACACGTGTAAGTAAGAATAAAAATAAAGGTGACGCAGTTTAAAAAGAAGGTCGGTGTAATTATTATATTAATTCATTATATGAAATAGAAATAATTTCAAACTGCAGGATGCATTATAAAGATTTATTTTTAAGATAAGTTATTCTACACATTTTTCTGTTACATAGTCCTACAAGTTGTTTTAATAAGCATTTTTACCACTAAACATTATTCGATTCCCATTTCAATAAACATTCCTAGGTAAGTATACTTACCAGGGCTTAAAATCACATAAAAAAAGAAATAATAATATCTTACTATTCTGGCACTAGAAATACCGGGTGAGCATAAAGTCTTGCCCTGATTATAAAAATTTATTGCAGAATAACTGTTTGACATAATATTTAAATTTGATGCTGTTACGTAGGTTAGTGTTAATAGTTTTTTTAAGATTACTTACATTAGTAAACTTCAACGTGTGCCCCCTTGGTAGCTCGGAGAATGTCGAAGCGGTATTCCAGTTCCCGCCAGGTGTTTTGTAACATGTGTTCTGTCACAGTACCCACAGCAGCTTGTATCCTAGCCTTCAGTTCGTCAACGTCAGCAACTGGTGTGGCGAAGACTCTATCCTTGATATAGCCCCAGAAAAAAAAGTCAAGGGGAGTAATGTCTGGAGAGCGGGGTGGCCAGGGTGTTGGACCATCCCTTCCAATCCACCGATTCGGAAATGTTTCATCCAGGAAATTACGCACTATCAAAGCCCAGTGGGGCGGTGCCCCATCTTGCTGGAAAATTATCCATGGTTGATATTCTTCTAACTGTGGTGCAATGAACTGTTGCAAAACATCTAAGTAAATGTTAGCGTTAATGGTGTTTTCCGTGATGAAACATTTCCGAATCGGTGGATTGGAAGGGATGGTCCAACACCCTGGCCACCCCGCTCTCCAGACATTACTCCCCTTGACTTTTTTTTCTGGGGCTATATCAAGGATAGAGTCTTCGCCACACCAGTTGCTGACGTTGACGAACTTAAGGCTAGGATACAAGCTGCTGTGGGTACTGTGACAGAACACATGTTACAAAACACCTGGCGGGAACTGGAATACCGCTTCGACATTCTCCGAGCTACCAAGGGGGCACACGTTGAAGTTTACTAATGTAAGTAATCTTAAAAAAAACTATTAACACTAACCTATGTAACAGCATCAAATTTAAATTATTATGTCAAACAGTTATTCTGCAATAAATTTTTATAATCAGGGCAAGACTTTATGCTCACCCGGTACATTATTCAAATCCAAGTAAAGCAAAATTTAACATTTTACAACATATACAGTGCCCTATAAATGGTTAACAATGCATTTCAAACAAAAACAACATAAATCAGTATTTGATCTTTTTACTTTAGGAATACAAGTCAAAATTTTAAAATTTGTTGAATTAAATTGCTTATTGGAAAAACTTTAAGTATAATCTATAGGTTATATGAGTTCACCGCATATTAAAGGACACAGCCCTTAACACAAATAACTTTTCAATAATTTCTTTATTGAAAAAGTAAACATATAGGGTATATAGTTTTGAAGTTCCCAAAACTTTATTTTAAACTTATGGGCTTTCTAAAATTAAATCGGTGCGTGGAAAAAGAGCAAAATCCTTATTTTCGAGAAATTAATAAAAACTGTTTTGCGACTTTGTTTTTGGTTTAATGATAAAATGTTCAATTGGTCATTTGTAGTAATATATTAAAGCTTTTTAATGGTGAATTTAGAATTTATTTTACAATAATCATGGGATTGATTTTAGATTATTAATATGTTGACTATTCACCTTTTTCTAGATTTGGTACAAGTGAATAAGAAAAATTAGGTTGAAAAAACAATATAATGTGCCAATATGCTACAAAACTTTATTTTTATTTCAAAATAATTAACAGTTACATTTTGATAATAATAAGACAGAAACCAGTGGTCCAACAAGCTGTTCGCTACTGAATGGAAGAAGGGTAATATTCCTGGAATATTATCCTTTTTCCACTCTACTAAATTTTCAATGCAGCTTAGCTGCTTTTAGATACAAGGAATATTTCCCTTTTATCAACCAATACATGCACTGAAATAAACTTAACAAAACTGCTATCATCGTTCAATTTTGCATTTTTTGGAATATTACCCTTTTTCCACTCACCGATTCATATTAATTAAAATACTGATAGTAGGCCTAATTTTCTTTGACCGGTTATTTACAACTAATAATTATGAAGTATTATCACATCATCATGAAGTGACCAGCCTTTTGTCACCTTAGATTCATTTAGAGCAAATCTTATTGGAAATTCAATTTATACAACTTTTTATGTGCTGTATTTAACCCCAGTGATGTTTACAGCCCCTTTGGGGTTACTTAATAAGAAGGTTTTACATACCCATTAATTCAAATTAAACAAAAACATACATACCTTATAAAACTGGATGTGTAACAACTTAAAAATGGTTTTTTCCTTTCTTCTAAATTAACTTTATTAAAATTCTATAATTGTACACAATAGCGAATGAAAAAAGAGCACGTGAAAATATATTAGAAAGATAATGTTCCCTGTATTAGGTTTACTTTTCGTACAACCATTTTCGCTGTTTGTGCAATCGAATAAAAACAACTTTTAAAGCGTTTTAATTCAAAGTAGCACTTTCAATAAATTTTAATAGCTTTAGAGGTTTTTCTTTTGTAAAACGTAAAAACCGCTTTAAACTATACACAGTCCGACCGTTCGTAAGGTTATTTTAGAACAAAATAAAGATTTCAAACGAAATCAGATTGAAAAAATATTGTGAACAGTTGAGAGAATCGTACAAAGAACAGAGAGAATATGATGGACGGCTGAATAAAGCACATTGTTTATCTAAAAACACACTTATCAAAATAATTATTCTATTATTTCATAGCGCACTGTTTATTACTGAAGGTTAGGTTAGTTGATCCGCCGCCGCAGCCGCTGACAAAATCATATTATCGCGTTACAAAGTTTACATAACATTTTTATACACACAACTTCATAAATGCGCAAACAGCATTAAAACTGTTATCGACAAATAAATAACTGTAAACATTAATGAAATCGGTAGTAATTAAACAACAGAAATCTCTTAATAAAAATTAAGTAGGTAAGTAATTTTTATTAACTCGTCCACAACTACAATCGAGATGTAAATATTTAATAACAGCGGCTCAGCGGGGAGGTTACGCGAGGCAAGGACAACTTTATCCCATACTGCATACATATGTTCATTCCTGTTCTCATCAACATTGCAGTACCGCACTATAACTTCTCGTACCACCTGGATCTTTCATACTGTAACAGAATCGACCAGATGGTTTGCGAAGGTTCCAGAATTTCATAAGAATAGTTACGGGAATAATCAAAATCTGGTGTGAAACACTCACACAACTTTCTCTTCCCAATATAAATAATTAACAATAAACCTAATATTAGTAATAAAACATTAGAAATAAACAAAAAACCTAATCTCAATAAACAAACTTATTTTAATCATGAGTGAATGACGCAAAATGAAAATCGAACTCAGTTTGGCTTAAAAATACGGAAAATCACTCTTTCACGCTAAACTAGGCTCTGTAGAGAAAAATGTTCTAAATAAAAGTTGCAGATCTTTTAATTTTCTATAAATTCAATTTTATACTCTTTTATTATTAAATGCATACTAAGGCCGAAATCTTAAAAAAATCGATTTTTCTCACGTTTTCGTGAGAAAAAACAGAAAATTACTAATTACTGCTAAACTAAGCGTTGTACAAAAAAAATGTTTGAAATAAAAGTGTAGGATTTTAAATTCTCTACAACTTTTATTATATAATTTTTTTCGCTAAATTACATATTAAAGCCGTAATCTTAAAAAAACTTTGTTCTTACGTGAAAACAGCCTTACCAAGAACTTTAGCAAACATGACGCCTACCCTATCTTGTAGAGAATAAAAAATTTAGTAAACCAGGCCATTTTTTAAAAAATCGTAGGACCAGTTTTTGAGAAAATCGCAAAAAAGTGAAAAATTATACGAATAAAGTACTACTTCCGGTTGACCGATTTTGATGAAAATGTTCGTGTCGGGTCCGGTAGTGGTATGTAACTTAAGTTTCAAGTTCGTACGTTGTTCCGTTCTTGAGATATTCTGTTCACACACACACACACACAGACCAATCGCTAAAAACATGTTTTTTGGGTTCAGGGGGTCTGTGAAAACGTGTACATCCGGTGAAAACTCGATTTCTAAAAATCGACATGAAAACAATACTTTCCTTCCTATATATTCATATAGGCAAGAGAAAGTAAAAATAACAATACACAATAGCAACAGTGAATGACAGTTTTACAATGATGACCACAAAGATGTGTCTAATTCATTCACAAAAGTTGTAATAACTATCGTAAAAGGTCGGGTATCGTGTACAGCTATTATGAGGGGGGCAGGTTGTTTACGTTTTCTATTTACGAAAGACTTATTGTTGACTTATTTACAACGGATTTTTCTAGCATTCATTAATAAAGGTTATTTATTTTTGTACCTTATTTTTGCATGTTGTTCTATCCTCTTCTCGAACGATCTTTGTGAATGATTATAAAAGAAGACCCCCGAGCGCGGTCCAGTCAGTCAGTATTCGTGTGATCTTTGCCGACCGATTATCGAGGTGCGTATACAGGTTACGTGTCCGAGCAACGATTGTTATACCGTCTTTGTGAGTGTATGGTATTGTGTAAAGTTAAAGTGCAGTCTTTGTAAATTCAGTTTCTGTGTTTTGTATGTCTGTGTAAGCTATAAAAGTGATTGTAAGTTATTTATTGTTATTTATCTATTTTAAGTGAATTATTAAATCATTTATTGTATTACTTAATTATAATTAGTTTAATTATTTTTATTTTGTAATCTTTTAGCGTAATAAATATTTGTAATAGTAAACTTTAGTGTATTAATTATTTAACAACCTAGATCCCGAAACGGACCTTAGCGATAAGTGTCACAATATAATTATAGAAATATAAGAAGCCCTAACACCAAATACATTTTTCATGATCTACTAAAAATACATTATTTTTTTACTTTCTCTTGCCTATATGAATATATAGGAAGGAAAGTATTGTTTTCATGTAGATTTTTCGAAATCGAGTTTTCACCGGATCTACACGTTTTCAGACCCCCTGAACCCAAAAAAACATGTTTTTAGCGATTGGTCTGTCTGTGTGTGTGTGTGTGTGTAAACAGAATATCTCAAGAACGGAACATCGTACGAACTTGAAACTTAAAACTTAAGTTACATACCACTATCGGGGACCCGACACGAATATTTTCATTAAAATCGGTCAACCGGAAGTAGTAGTTTATTCGTATAATTTTTCACTTTTTTGCGATTTTCTCAAAAACTGGTCCTACGATTTTTTTAAAAATCGCCTCATTTACTAAATTTTTTATTCTCTACAAGATAGGGTAGGCGCTATGTTTGCTGTAATTCTCGGTGAGGCTGTTTTTACGTAAAAAAAGTGTTTTTTAAGATTACGGCTTAAATATGTATTATACCACAAAATGTATTTAATTAAAAATGTAGAGAATTTAAAATTCTACAACATTTGTTTCAAACATTTTTTTTGTATAACGCTTAGTTTAGCGGTAATTAGCGATTTTCTGTTTTTTTCTCACGAAAACGTGTGAAAAATCGATTTTTCTAAGATTTAGGCCTTAGTATGCATTTTACGACAAAAGTGTATATAAACAAATTCATAGGAAATTAAAAGATCTACAACTTTTATTTAGAGCATTTTTCTCTACAGAGCGTAGTTTGGCGTGAAAGAATGATTTTCTGTATTTTAAAGCCAAACTGAGGTCGATTTTCATTTTGCGTCTTTCAATCATGATTAAAATAAGGTTATGTTTTTTGTTTATTTGTAATGTTTTATTACTAATTAAAAAATTAATATCTGTAATGTTTTATTGTTCATAATTTGCACTTTTATTTTTTTTGGTTTAACGTCCGACTGTTCTGCAATTGCTGCTAATGCAGACGGTGAAGGATGAAATGATTTTTTTTTTGTAACGTATGAAAAGATGCCGTGCCTGAATGGGATTCGAACCCAAGACCGCATGATGAGAGGCGAGCACGTTACCAACTGCGCCAATGCGGCCGGCATAATAATTTGCACTGGCAAGAGAAAGTTGTGTGAGTGTTTCACACGAGAATTTTTTTTTTTTGTTTGCATCGATTAAGACTGGGATATTCTAAACAAATTTAATTCAATTTAAACAAACCACAAAAAATATGAGCGTACGCTGAGATGTTTTTACTTTCTCTTGCCTATATGAATATAAATAGGAAGGAAAGTATTGTTTTCATGTAGATTTTAAAGAAATCGAGTTTTCACCGGATATACACGTTTTCAGACCCCCTGAATCCAAAAAAAAATTATGTTTTTAGCGATTTGCCTGCCGCTAAACTAACATTTTACATTGGCCAGAGAAAGTCTTGTTTTATACCAGATATTTTTATCGTTCGTAAGTCATAGGTAAAACCAAAAAAAAAAAAAAATCTTCGTACTACTTTATCTATCGATGAACACGAGCTGCAAAGAAATTCCAGAGATGAGCGGGAATCGAACCCGGGACCCCCGGCATATGTATTATAATACATATGAAGGGCTGAAGCCGTTGAGTGGAACTGTCACTAGTGGAGGCTTGAACAACTAAGGATACGAGCCTGCACTAAACACAGTTTTCTGATATTTTATTATTACACCAATTACTGTATTATGAAACAAATCTGTTGAAAACGAACGTGATATAAAACGTTTGGCGTGTGCCTTCGTTTCCACGGTTAATTTAATAATAATAAAATTGTGTATTTAGGTAACCATGACTACGTATAGGCCTATTATCAGGTGGCTATTGAATAGGCGCGCGCATCTAATCGCTTGTAATTTAGCACTTTTTTGCAATTTTTTCAAAAACTGGTCTTACGATTTTTTAAGAAATCGTTTGGTTTACTGTATTTTTTATGCTCCACAAGATAGGATAGGCGCCATGTTTGCTGAAATTCTTGGTGAGGCTGTTTTCATGTAAAAAAATTGTTTTTTTTTAAGATTACGGCTTTAATATGCAATTTAGCGCAGAAATTTATATAATAAAAAATGTAGAGAAGTTTAAAAATCCTACAACTTTTATTTCAAACATTTTTTTGTATAAACGCTTAGTTTAGCGATAATTAGCGATTTTCTGTTTTTTTTCCTTACGACAACGTGTGAAAAATCGATTTTTTTTAAAGATTTCGGCCTTAGTATGCATTTTACGACAAAAGTGTATTATAATGAAATTTATAAAAAATTAAAAGGTGTACAACTTTTATTTGAAAATTTTTTCTCTACAGAGCCTAGTTTAGCGTAAAAGAGTGATTTTTCGTATTTTTAAGCCAAACTGAGGTCGATTTTAATTTTGCGTCTTTCACTCATGATTAAAATAAGGTTATGTTTTTTTGAGGTTAGTTTAGACACACACACACACGCGCGCGCGCGCACGTACGCACGCACGCACGCACACACACACTCACACACGCGTGCGCGCGCACACACACACATACACGCGCGCGCGCACACACACACACACACACACAGACCAATCGCTAAAAACATGTTTTTTGGGTTCAGGGGGTCTGAAAACGTGTAGATCTGGTGAAAACTCGATTTCGAAAAATCGACATGAAAACAATACTTTCATATAGGCATGAGAAAGTAAAAATTTGTCAACCGGAAGTAGTTGTTTATTCGAGCGATTTTTCACTTTTTGTGATTTTATCAAAAACGGGTCATACGATTTTTGTCAATCTCCTCATTTACTACATTTTTTATGATGCGCAAGATAAGATATACGCCCATGTCCACTGAAATTCTTGGGAACGTTACGCTCTCGTAAAAAAAATATGTTTTTTCTTTAAAAGATTGTGGTCTTAATATACATTTTTTGGCAAAAGTACATACAATAAAACTTGTTGAACATTTAAAAACCTATAACTTTTATTTCCAACTTTTTAATACAACGCTCAGTTTAACGGCAACTTTCACGGCAGATATTTGTAACTACAGTTGAGCCGTTGTTAGTTTGCTCCTACTGTCAACAAACAAAAGCCACCTACTACAGAGTGTACGCTAGAGTCTACGACTTTACGAATGTCGTATTCCTATTAAGTTAACTATTTTTTAAATTATAACTACTTAAAATACTAAAAACATCAGTCAAGATATGATGTAGGCCTAACAATTTCATTTATAAAAATACTTTTAAAAGTATTTTGTAATTAAATACTTTTGAAAGTATTTTGTTGTTAGTTATTAATCAGCGTGTACACATTTTAATATAATGCGCATGCTCAGTGACGTCATTATTTGTTTACATTAGGAGCATACTAAGAAAGGCTGGACTATTATACAATAATTTACAACAGTTCCGTTGCATAAAGAAATAAGAGATGGGGCAGGTGATCCAGCTCACAGTTGTTAGGATACACCGCTAGTTTGTTGTGCACATTTCGATTAGCCGCAGCCTCAACATCAACTCATCGTCGCTGTTCGTGTCTCTTCTATCTGCAAGTCGGAATGAGCCGAAGTCATGTCGTCGGCAGTGGCCGCAACATTCGCGCGCCTATTTCAATAGCCTCCTGATAAAAGGCCTATACGTAGTCATGGTTACCTAAATACACAATTTTATTATTATTATTATTAAATTAACCGTGGAAACGAAGGCACACACCAAACGTTTTACTTTAACTTTAAAAATATATCACGTTCGTTTTCAACAGATTTGTTTCATAATAGAGTAATTGGTGTAATAATAAAATATCAGAAAACTGTGATTAGTGCAGGCTCGTATCTTTAGTTGTCCGTGCCTCCACTAGTGACAGTTCCACTCAACGGCTTCAGCCCCCCCCCCAACCCCAATGGAAAATTAACATTTCTTATAATACATATGCCTGGGGTCCCGGGTTCGAATCCCGCTCATCTCTGGAATTTATTTACAGCTCGTGTTCATCGATAGATAAAGTCCGGAGATTTTTTTTGGTTTTACCTATTAGTTACGAACGATAAAAAATATCTGGTATAAAACAAGACTTTCTCTCGCCAATGTAAAATGTTAGTTTAGCGGCAATTGGTGATTTTTGTAACCACAATAGACATCCAGCCAATAGCAGAGCACAGCGTCTATTTACAACCCATATTTTATAACCTATAGTCCAGCATCTGTTAGTTTGCTCCTAATATAAACAAATAATGACGTCACTGAGCATGCGCATTATATCAAAATGTGTACACGCTGATTAAAAAGTAACAACAAAATACTTTCAAAAGTATTTAAACACAAAATACTTTTAAAAGTATTTTATAAATGAAATTGTTAGGCCTACATCATATCATGACTGATGTTTTTAGTACTTTAAGTAGTTATAATTTAAAAAATAGTTAACTTAATAGGAATACGACATCCGTAAAGTCGCAGACTCTAACGTGCACCCTGTAGTAGGTGGTTTTAGTTTGTTGATAGTAGGAGCAAACTAACAACGGCTGAACTTGTAGGTTTAATCATGAGGCCGGCCGGCCGCATAGGTGTAGTTGGTAACGTGCTCGCCTATCATCATGCGGTCTTGGGTTCGAATCACATTCAGGCACGGCATATTTTCATACGTTACAAAACATTAATCATGAGTGAATGACGCAAAATGAAAATCAACCTCTGTATAACTTAAAAATACGGATAATCACTAATCATATTACCTGAACTAGGCTCGGTTCTGTAGAGAAAAATGCTTATAATAAAAGTTGTACGTTTTTTACTATCTCTTGCCTACCTATATGAAAGTATTGTTTCATGTCGATTTTAAGAAATCCAGTTTTCACCAGATCTACACGTTTTCAGACCCCCTGAATCCCAAAAACATGTTTTTAGCGATTGGTCTATGTGTGTGAACAGAATATCTCAAGAACGGAACATCGTACAAACTTGAAACTTAAGTTACATACCACTACACGACACAAACATTTTCATCAAAATCGGTCAACCGGAAGTAGTAGTTAATTCGTGTAATTTTTCACTTTTTTGAGATTTTCTCAAAAGCTGGTCCTACGATTTTTTTTTAAATCGCCTGGTTTACTAAATTGTTTATGCTCTACAAGATAGAGTAAACGCCATGTTTTCTGAAATTCTTGGCGAGGCTGTTTTCATGTAAAAAATTTGTTTTTTTAAGATTACAGCTGTAATATGCATTTTAGCGCAAAAATTATATATTAAAATAGTAGAGAATTTAAAATCCTACAACTTTTATTTCAAACATTTTTTTGTGTAACGTTTAAGTTTAGCGGTAATTAGCAATTTTCTGTTTTTTTCTCACGAAAACGTGTGAAAAATCGATTTTTTTTAGATTTTGGCCTTAGTTTGCATCTTTCGACAAAAGTGTACGTATATTATCAAATTTATAGGAAATTAAACGATCTACAACTTTTATTTAGAGCATCTTTCTCTACAGAGCCTAGTTTAGCGCGAAAGAACGATTTTCCGTAATTTAAAGCCAAACTGAGGTTGATTTTCATTTTCCGTTTTTCACTCATGATTAAAATAAGGTTATATTTATTGAGGTTAGTTTTTTGTTTATTTTTAATATTTTATTAATAATAATGTTAGGATTATTTTTAATTATTTGCATTGGCAAGAGAAAGTTGTGCGAATGTTTCACACCAGATTTTTAGATACGGATTTTATATTTGCAAGAATTGTAACGCTTTAGAACACTTTCAAGATGGTTGTGTCAATAATCAGAATGTAAGCTTTTAAATTTGAGGTTAATTTGTATTGAGCCCACCGGGTTGGTCTAGAGGTAAAGTCGTCGCCGTGAGTCAGCTGTTTAACAGCTGATTTTTGGGGACGAAGGTTCCTGGTTCAAATCCTAGTAAAGGTACAGTTCAGGCGTTCTAAGTTTGCTCCTAATGTAAACAAATAATAACGGCACTGAGCATGCGCATTATATCATAATGTGTACACGCTGATTAAAAAGTAACAACAAAATACTTTCAAAAGTATTTAAAGACAAAATACTTTTAAAAGTATTTTTATAAATGAAATTGTTAAGCCTACATCATATCATGACTGATGTTTTTAGTACTTTAAGTACTTATAGTTTAAAAAATAGTTAACTTATATAGGAATACGACATCCGTAAAGTCGCAGACTGTAGCGTGCACCCTGTAGGAGGTGGCTTTTGTTTGTTTACAGTAGGAGCAAACTAAGAACGGCTAAACTGTAGTTACTTTTATACGGATTTGAATACTAGACAGTGGCTACTGGTATACTTTGATGGTTGGGGTTTAATTAACCATACTCTCTCAAGAATGGTCGGCCTGGGTCTATACAAGACTACACAGTCTCATTTACATGTCATACACATCCTCATCTGATTGGGTGGGTGATGGGGGGTTGCTAATTGTTCTCAATTGAACAGATTGCAACGTACACACATTAGGGATTACTAAAAAAAAAATCTAGTGTGAAACACTCACACAACTTTCTCTTGCCAATGCAAATAATTAACAATAAACCTAACATTATTAATAAAATATTAGAAATAAACAAAAATCTAACCTCAATAAACATAACCTTATTTTAATCATAAATGAATGACGCAAAATGAAAATCGAACTCAGTTTGGCTTAAAAATAGGGAAAATCACACTTTCACGCTAAACTAGGCTCTGTAGAGAAAAATGCTATAAATAAAAGTTGTATATCTTTTAATTTCCTATAAATTTAATTATGTACACTTTTGTCGTAAAATGCATACTAAGGCCTAAATCTTAGAAAAATCGATTTTTCACACGTTTTCGTGAGAAAAAAACAGAAAATCGCTAATTACCGCTAAACTAAGCGTTATGAAAATAAAAGTGTTTGAAATAAAAGTTGTAGAATTTTTAATTCTCTACATTTTTTATCATATACATTTTTGCGCTATAATACATATTAAAGCTGTAATCTTAAAAAAACACTTTTTTACGCAAAAACAGCCTCACCGAGAATTTCAGCAAACATGGCGCCTACCCTATCTTGTAGGGAATAAAAAATTGAGTAAACCAGGCGATTTTTAAAAAAATCGTAGTACCAGTTTTTGAGAAAATCGCAAAAAAGTGAAAAATTATACGAATAAACTACTACTTCCGGTTGACCGATTTTGATGAAAATGTTCGTGTCGGGTCCGGTAGTGGTATGTAACTTAAGTTTTAAGTTTCAAGTTCGTACGATGTTCCGTTCTTGAGATATTCTGTTTACACACACACACACAGACCAATCGCTAAAAACATGTTTTTTTGGGTTCAGGGGGTCTGTAAACGTATAGATCCGATGAAGAATGGATTTGTTGTGATCGACATGAAAACAATACTTTCCTTCCGATACATTCATATAGGCAAGAGAAAGTAAAAATTTGTATTGTAAAACTATAGCCTACCGCACATTGCGATTTAATAATCTAGAGATAAAGTAGTGAAAAGTTAAAAGATGCTAGGCTGGCTACATACCCCGGGTGAGACTAATCGGTGATGGACGGAGGGACTGCACTGTTTGTTCCATCAGCGGTTGAAGCTGTCTCTTATCGCATCGCCAATGACTAACAAAGCCCAAGTTCAATGCTATTTATTGCTAATCGAGCCACACATGGGTGCTCCGCCCCCCACCCCACCACCCACTTCTTAACTGTGGTCAGTTCATTATCTACAAAATAGGCCTGCATGATTTATCACATTTTATATAGTATTAGCAATTGCGCCCGCACTGCACGCCGGCTTATCGCTAGCACCAATGGGGTCGCATAGGTTTGGAGTTAAAAACATCAAAGCGTTGGACCTCCATATATCGAAATTGTTGGTTCCTTATAAAAAAAATTTGATTAAGAGAAACGTTGTTTCTTACTTTCTCTTGCCTATATGAATATAATATAGGAAGGAAAGTATTGTTTTCATGTCCATCACAACAAATACATTCTTCACCGGATCTACACGTAAACAGACCGCCTCAACCCACACAAACATGTCTTTAGCGATCGGTCTGTGTGTGTGCGTGTGTGTGTGTGCGCGCGCGCGCGCGCGCGTGTGTGTGTGTGAACAGAATATCTCAAGAACGGAACATCGAGCAAACTTGAAACTTAAAACTTAAGTTACATACCACTACCGGACCCAACACGAACATTTTCATCAAAATCGGTCAACCGGAAGTAGTAGTTTATTCGTGTAATTTTTCACTTTTTTGCGATTTTTTCAAAAACTGGGCCTACGATTTTTTTAAATTTGCGTGGTTTACAGATAGGGTAGGCGCCATTATTACTGAAATTTTTGGTGAGGCTGTTTTCACATAAAAAATTGTTTTTTAAGACTGCGACGTAGATATTCATTTTAGCGCAAAAATGTATATAATTAAAGTTGCAGAGAATTTAAAATCCTACAACTTTTATTTGAAACATTTTTTTTATAACTTAGTTTAGCGATAATTAGAAATTTTCTGTTTCCTTTTCTCACGAAAACAGGTGAAAAATCTATTTTTTTAAGATTTCGGCCTTAGTATGCATTTTATGACAAAAGTGTATATAATAAAATTTATAGGAAATTAAAAGATCTACAACTTTTATTTTAGTAAGCATTTTTTGTACAGTGCCTAGATCAGCGTAAATGACTGATTTTTCCGTATTTTTAAGCCAAACTGAGGTTAATTTTCATTTTGTGTCATTCACTCATGATTAAAATTAGGTTAAGTTTATGGAGGTTAGTTATTTGTTTATTTCTAATGTTTTATCACTAATATTAGGTTATATTGTTTATTATTAGCATTGGCAAGAGAAAGTCGTGTGAGTGTTTCAAACCAGATTTCTTTTCTCATTATGATTGCTATTATATTAAGTGAGATTACTGGAACGTAGTCTATTCATATTTGTTTAATTTTGAAGACGGACGTGCAGGCTAATTGTCCACAACAAATGACAACTCTTCACTTTTGCTTAGGCATGTTTTCATAATTATGGACACCCGAGTTTGAACTCTTGCATCTCCAAAACTATGAGTCGGATTTCAACATAATTAACATCAAAATTTCGCTAATTTTATTCTGCGTTCACCTATAATAGTCTTATATTTTTAGTATTGTCGAAAAATTGCCATATCGAGGTTAGAAGACAAAAAGACCCGGTTTGTTTGCTACCGCAACAAATTTCATGCGTTTAGAGGCTTGTAACTCGATAATTATTTGACCGAAAAGTTTGAAATTTTAACACAACATAGACAATTATATTCTTACAGCGTGTACGAAATTTCAATTTCTTACGTTATTTAAATTTTGTTTTATTAACAATATTCTGAACCCTTGTTGCTATCTCGGTAACCGCTCGATCTTTCGGCACAGGCAAACAACTGTCGTTTTATTCAGCGTAAAAAACTTAGTACAGATATGTTAATGACATGAAATATTGATTGGCTAATGTTGTGGTAGAATTTCTACTTTCTCATAGGAAGGAAAGTATTGTTTTCATGTCGATTTTTAAGAAATCCACTATTCACCGGATCTATACGTTTTCAGACCCCCTGAACCCAAAAAAACATGTTTTTAGCGATTGGTCTGTGGTGTGTGTGTGTAAACAGAATATCTCAAGAACGGAACATCGTACGAACTTGAAACTTGAAACTTAAGTTACATACCACTACCGGACCCGACACGAACATTTTCATCAAAATCGGTCAACCGGAAGTAGTAGTTTATTCGTATAATTTTTCACTTTTTTGCGATTTTCTCAAAAACTGGTACTACGATTTTTTTAAAAATCGCCTGGTTTACTCAATTTTTTATTCCCTACAAGATAGGGTAGGCGCCATGTTTGCTGAAATTCTCGGTGAGGCTGTTTTTGCGTAAAAAAGTGTTTTTTTAAGATTACAGCTTTAATATGTATTATAGCGCAAAAATGTATATGATAAAAAATGTAGAGAATTAAAAATTCTACAACTTTTATTTCAAACATTTTTATTTTCATAACGCTTAGTTTAGCGGTAATTAGCGATTTTCTGTTTTTTTCTCACGAAAACGTGTGAAAAATCGATTTTTCTAAGATTTAGGCCTTAGTATGCATTTTACGACAAAAGTGTTTATAATCGAATTTATAGAAAATTAAAAAATCTACAACTTTTATTTAGAGCATTTTTGTCTACAGAGCCTAGTTTAATGTGAAAGAGTGATTTTCCGTATTTTTAAGCCAAACTGAGGTTCATTTTCATTTTGCGTCTTTCACTCATGATTAAAATTAAGTTATGTTTATTGAGGTTAGATTTTTGTTTATTTCTAATGCTTTATTACTATCGTTAGGTTTATTGTTAGGTCTATTGTTAATTATTTGCATTGGCAAGAGAAAGTCGTGTGAGTGTTTCACACATAATTTTTTTTAAATTTTGAAAAATAGACTCGGTAATGCGAGGGGGGTGGGGTGTGCATGTTGACTATCCATGTTGACAGTTAGTGTAGGCCTACGTGACATCCTGTCGGACTGACTAGGCTACCTCAATTGACAGGCTGCAGTCATTGTCAATCCAGGTAGACAGTCAGATTCGGGCAACATGGATAGTAGTGCTCACTACCCACATTGGAGGTCTGTTTACGTATAGATCCGGTGAAAACTCGATTTCGAAAAATCGACATGAAAACAATACTTTCCTTTCTACATATTCATATAGGCAAAAGAAAGTAAAAAATCTGGTGTGAAACACTCACACAACCTTCTCTTGCCAATGCAAATAATGACCAATATAACTTAACATTAGTAATAAAACATTAGAAAAAATAAAAAACTAACCGCAAAAAACATAACCTTATTTTAATCATGAGTGAAAGACGTAAAGTGAAAATTAACCTCAGTTTGGCTTAAAAATACGGAAAATCACTCTTTCACATTAAACTAGGCTCTGTAGACAAAAATGCTCTAAATAAAAGTTGTAGATCTTTTTATTTTCTATAAAATTGATTATATACACTTTTGTCGTAAAATGCATACTAAGGCTGAAATCTTAAAAAAAAATCAATTTTTCACACGTTTTTCGTGAGAAAAAAACAGAAAATCGCTAATTACCGCTAAACTAAGCGTTATACAAAAAAATGTTTTAAATAAAAGTTGTAGAATTTTAAATTGTCTACAATTTATATTATATACATCTTTGCGCTAAAAGCATATTAAAGCCGCAATCTTAAAAAAAACAATTGTTTTATGTGAAAACGGCCTCACCAAGAATTTCAGCAAACATGGCACCTACCCTATCTTGTAAAGCATAAAAATTTAGTAAATGAGGCGATTTTTAAAAAAAATCGTAGGACCAGTTTTTAGAAAATCGAAAAAAGTGAAAAGTTACACAAATAAATACAACTTCCGGTTGACCAAGACTTAAGTTTTAAGTTTCAAGTACGTACGATGTTTTGTTCTTGAGATATTCTGTTCACACACACACACACACACCAATCGGTAAACACATGTGTTGTGTGGGTTGAGGGTGTCTGTTTAGGTGTATATTTGGGTGAAGAGTGTATTTGTTAAAATCGACATGAAAACAATACTTTCCTTCCTCCTACACATTCATATAGGCAAGAGAAAGTAAAAATGGAATTCAACTATTGCTATTATTATTATATTTATATTGCTGAGTTTATACATTTATAGTAGCGACTAGTGATTGATTTAGTTTTGTATCTTTCCGATCATTTATTTTCAAGAAAAGAAGAATGCAAAATTCTTTCTTGTGTGTGAGATTTACACGTCACACAGCCTGTATGGAATTATTCCCGCATTCATTCTTTTTAGAGGAAAATAAAAATAAAAACCAAAATAAAATAAAACGGTTATATCAGTGAACGCTCTCTGGTTGCAAGTTGTGAATTTCCCAGCACCAACATCCTCTTATAATGTTCCATTTTCATGTCTTATGAGTTTTAAATATAATTGATTGACGGTTTTTTACTTTCTCTTGCCTATATGAATATACAGGAAGGAAAGTATTGTTTTCATGTCGATTTTAACAAATACACTCTTCACCGGATCTATACGTTTTCAGACCCCCTGAACCCAAAAAACATGTTTTTAGCGTTTGGTCCGTCTGTGTGTGTGTGTGTGTGTGTGTGCGTGCGCGTGCGCGCGTGTGCGTGTGCGTGTGTGTGTGCGTGTGTGTGTGCGTGCGTGCGTGCGTGCGTGTGCGTGCGTGCGTGCGTGTGTGTGCGTGCGTGTGCGCGCGCGCGCGCGTGTGTGTGTGTGTGTGTGTGTGTGTGTGTGTGTGTGTGTGTGAACAGAATATCACAAGAACGGAACATCGTACGAACTTGAAACTTAAAACTTAAGTTACATACCACTACCGGACCCGACACAAACATTTTCATCAAAATCGGTCAACCGGAAGTAGTAGTTTATTCGTATAATTTTTCACTTTTTTGCGATTTTCTCAAAAACTGGTCATACGATTTTTATTAAACTCGCCTGGTTAACTCAATTTTTTATTCTCCACAAGATAAAGTAGGCGTCATGTTTGTTGAAATTCTGGGTGAGGCTGTTTTCACGTAAAAAACATTGTTTTTTTAAGATTACGGTTTTAATATGCAATTTAGAGCAAAAATTTTTATAATAAAAGTTGTAGAGAATTTAAAATTTTACAACTTTTGTTTCAAACATTTTTTTGTATAAAGCTTAGTTTAGCGGTAATTTGCAATTTTCTGTTTTTTTCTCACGAAAACGTGAGAAAAATTGATTTTTTAAAGATTTCGGCCTTAGTATGCATTTTACGACAAAAGTGTATATAATTAAATTTATAGAAAATTAAAAGATCTGCAACTTTTATTTAGAGAATTTTTCTTTATAAAGCCTTGTTTAGCGTGAAAAAGTGATTTTCCGTATTTTTAAGCCAAACTGAGTGCGATTTTCATTTTGCGTCTTTCACTCATGATTAAAATTAGGTTATGTTTATTGAGGTTAGTTTTTTGTTTATTTCTTATGTTTTATTACTAATGTTAGGTTATATTGTTTAAATTATTCGCACTGGCAAGAGAAAGTTGTGTGAGTGTTTCACACCAGATTTTTTCATAAAGTACTTCTATTTCTGTTTGATTTTACCATAAATAACTAGGTTTTGTTTGTAGTGTTTTAAGCCAGTTCATAAAATTAATTTGATTGGACACTAATCTGTATAAATAAAAATCTGGTGTGAAACACTCACACAACTTTCTCTTGCCAGTGCAAATAATTAACAATAAACCTAACATTAAAAGTAAAACATTAGACATAAACAAAAAACTAACCTTAATAAACATAACCTAATTTTAATCATATATGAAAGACGAAAAATGAAAATCGATCTCAGTTTGCCTTAAAAATACGGAAAATCACTCTTTCACGCCAAACTAGGCTCTGTAGTGAAAAATGCTCAAAATAAAAGTTGTAGATCTTTAAATTTCCTATAAAATTTATTATATACACTTTTGTCATAAAATGCATACTAAGGCCGAAATGTTAAAAAAAATCGATTTTCACACATTTTCGTGAGAAAAAACAGAAAATCGCTAATTACTGCTAAACTAAGCGTTATACAAAAAAAATGTTATAAATAAAAGTTGTAAAATTTTAAATTCGCTACAACTTTTATTATATAAAGTTTTGCTCTAAATTGCATATTAAAGCCGTAATGTTAAAAAAACTATGTTTTTACGTAAAAACAGCCTCACCCAGAATTTCAGCAAACATGACGCCTACCCTATCTTGTAGAGAATAAAAAATTGAATAAACCAGGCTATTTTTAAAAAAATTGTATGACCAGTTTTTGAGAAAATCGCAAAAAAGTGAAATATTACACGAATAAACTACTACTTCCGGTTGACCGATTTTGATGAAAACGTTCGTGTCGGGTCCGGTAGTGGTATCTAACTTAAGTTTCAAGTACGTACGATGTTCCATTCTTGAGATATTTTGTATACACACTCACAGACACACACACACACAGACCAATCGCTAAAAACATGTTTTTTGGGTTCAGGGGGTCTGAAAACGTATAGATCCGGTGAAAACTCGATTTCTTAAAATCGATATGAAAACAATACTTTCCTTCCTATATATTCATATAGGCAAGAGAAAGTAAAAATAAAGGTGACGCAACTTAAAAAGAAGGTCGGTGAACTTATATGAAATAGAAATAATTTCAAACTGCAGGATGCATTATAAGGATTTATTTTTACTTTCTCTTGCCTATATGAATATATAGGAAGGAAAGTATTGTTTTCATGTCGATTTTTCGAAATCGAGTTTTCACCGGATCTATACGTTTTCAGACCCCCTGAACCCAAAAAACATGTTTTTAGCGATTGGTCTGTGTGTGTGTGTGTGTCAATAGAATATCTCAAGAACGGAACATCGTACGAACTTGAAACTTGAAACTTAAGTTACATATCACTACCGGACCCGACACGAACATTTTCATGAAAATCGGTCAACCGGAAGTAGTAGTTTATTCGTATAATTTTTCACTTTTTTGCGATTTTCTCAAAAACTAGTCCTACGATTTTTTTTAAAATCGCCTAGTTTACTACATTTTTTATGCTCTACAATATAGGGTAGGCGCCATGTTTGCTGAAATTTTGCGTGAGGCTGTTTTTACGTTAAAACATTTTCTTTTTAAGATTGCGGCTTTAATATGCATTTTAGCGCAAAACGTTATATAATAAAAGTTGTAGAGAATGTAAAATTCTACAACTTTTATTTCAAACATTTTTTTGTATAACGCTTAGTTTAGCGGTAATTTGCGATTTTCTGTTTTTTTTCTCACGAAAACGTGAGAAAAATCGATTTTTTTAACATTTCGGTCTTAGTATGCATTTTACGACAAAAGTGTATATAATTAAATTTATAGAAAATTAAAAGATCTACAACTTTTGTTTAGAGCATTTTTCTCTACAGAGCCTAGTTTAGCGTGAAAGCGTGATTTCCCGTATTTTTAGGCCAAACTGAGTTCGATTGTCATTTTGCGTCATTCACTCATGATTAAAATAAGGTTATGTTTTTGAGGTTAGTTTTGTTGTTTATTTCTAATATTTTATTAATAATGTTAGGTTTATTATTAATTATTTGCATTGGCAAGAGAAAGTTGTGTGAGTGTTTCACACCAGATTTTTGTTAGTTAAGTTGGGTGTTATGAAGTGTTTTTTGTTGTGACAGTGGTGCTGTTTGTGATAACGGTGTGTGTGTACAGCAGTTGGCGCCTGGTTAAGAGATGCAAACACATCGGCCGCCGTCTCGTTCACGCAGAGTCTGTGCAACCATCCGTTCTTCACCATATCTAGCCTTGCCTTGTGTAAGTTTTACTTTATATTTTCTCCCTTGGTTGGTTTTTTTAAATCACGTTCTGAAGAAACTAATACATACCACAAATCTGGTGATGTATATTTGTGGAATAATATATTCATTAAGGGAAGTGTTGTTGTTTAGGTGGTCATCAGCCTGTAAGCTGGTTTGACTTTGAACGTGTAGAGGGTTTACTAAGTAAAACGAGGAGTGAGGTGGTATATATACCTCTTCTCTTATTAAATGATTCAGTCATTTAATTGGCTGACCATGTGATAAGAAACAAAACTATTTATTTTAGCCCTGCAACCAACAGATTGAATGTACATAAATTTTTTTTTTGACACTCCATCTGTCTACTATAATGCCCATAAAAGACAGATGGAATGTAAAATTATTTACTCTCAATCTGTTTGTTTCAGGGCTAAAATAAATAGTTCTGTTTTCTTATTACATGGTCAGCCAAAATTAAATGACTGAATCATTTAAGAAGAGAAGAGGTAGAGGTGTACTGTGACACTAATCACAGTTATCTCCTCTGAACGTAATGAATTTCATAATACAGTTGGATTGTGTGGTGAATGAAGTGAAGGTGCCATTTGCAGAGTGGAAAATATGTGCTTTTCAGAAGGCCCAGCATGCTGATAAGCGTACTTTTCCACTCAGTGAGTTGTAGCAAAGTAAACCACCTCACTCTTCATTTTACTTAGTAAAACCTCTACGGGTTCAAACCAGCCTTTCGGCTGATGACCTAAACAACAAAAACTGTCTGTTATGGGCAGGGAATGAAACCTGTCTGTTAAGGGTAGTGTGGAATGAAAAAATAAAAATCTGGTGTGAATAGCTCACACAACTTTCTCTTGCCAATGCAAATAATTAACAATATAACCTAACATTAGTAGTAATAAAACATTAGAAATAAGCAATAACCTAACGACGAAAAAAATAACCTTATTTTATTCATATGAAAGACGTTAAATGAAAATCGACCTCACTTTGGCTTAAAAATACAGAAAATCACTCTTTCACGCTAAACTAGGCTCTGTAAAGAATAATACTCTAAATAAAAGTTGTAGATCTTTTAATTTCATATAAATTTGATTGTGTACACTTTTGTCGTTAAATGCATACCAAGGCCGAAATCTTTAAAAAATCTATTATTTACACTATTTCATGAGAAAAAAAAACAGAAAATCGCTAATTACCGTTAAACTAAGCGTTGTACAAAAAAAATGTTTGAAATAAAAGTTGTAGGATTTTAAATTCTCTACATTTTTTATTGAATAAATTTTTGTGCTAAAATGCATATTAAAGCCATAATCTTAAAAAATCAATTTTTTTACTTGAAAACGGCCTCACTAAGAATTTGAGCAAACATGGCGCCTACCCTATCTTGTAGAGCATAAAAAATTTAGTAAATGAGGCGATTTTTAAAAAAATTGTAGGACCAGTTTTTCAGAAAATTGAAAGAAAGTGAAAAATTACTTGAATAAACTACTACTTCTGGTTGACCGATTTTGATGAAAATGTTCGTGTCGGGTCCTCTATTGGTAACTATGTCTGTATCTATACGTCTGCTTAGGTGTACATTCGGATGAAGAGTGTATTTGTTAAAATCGACATGAAAACAATACTTTCCTTCCTATGTATTCTTTATAAGCAAGAGAAAGTAAAAATATAAGGTGATTCAAAAAGAGCGCCGGTTTTGACATATCAAATTAAGAGATTTATTTTATTGAAAAACTGAAAATAAATACATCAACAAGTTCATCTTACCTTCCGATTTCATGTATGAAAAATGATGTCATGCATGTGTCCTCCTCTACTGCGCTGGCACGCATCAACTCTGTCCATGAAATTGGATATTACTGCACGACAAGTTTCGACTTCCATTTGCCCGATAACCCGTCGAATTTCCTCCTTCAAGTCATTGATGTTTCGGGGTTTATTGGCATACACCAATGACTTCAGATGACCCCAAAGAGGAAAGTCACAAGGCGTCAAGTCACACGACCTTGGTGGCCATTGATGGTCGGAATTACGAGAAATGATGCGATCCTGGAACCGTTCACGGAGCAACAACATTGTTTCTCGTGCAGCGTGACAGGTGGCACCATCCTGCTGAAACCACAACTCGTCAATGTCCATTCCATCCAAATGACGCCACAAAAACTCCCTAATCATCGTACGGTATCGGTCTCCATTTACTGTCACGGCTTGTCCTTCTTGATTTTCAAAAAAGTAAGGGCCGATGACACCGCCCGACCAAAAGCCGCACCAAACTGTCACTCGCTGTGCATACAAGAGAAACTACAACTGAATCGTCAATCGGAATGTTCTCCAAAATAAAAATGAGGTCAAACAATGTTGCCAACCGATAAACAAAAATTTACCAGCCATTTAAATACCGGCGCTCTTTTTGAATCACCCTATAGTGGTAGCGTCTCTACTAACTAGACCAAAAACATATTCTTATCATCGGGCGCATTAATTTAACAAATACCTACCGGGTTATTAACTTGGTCGGATTCATAATATTTAACTTACCAATTCGTATCAAAATATGTAAATTAATGAATGCCAGCTGCATTGGCACAGTTGGTAACGTGCTCGCCTCTCATCATGTGGTCCTGCGTTTGAATCCCACTCAGGCACGGTGGCATATTTTCATACGTTACAAAAAATCATTTCATCCTCCAATTGCTCAATAGTTACACCCCAACGGGGTCATTGCTAATGACCCACATCTACATAATTTAACGCAATGTCATTTTAAAAGTTTACTGAAATCTATAGGGTGATTCAAAAAGAGCGCCGGTTTTTAAACGGCTGGTAAATTTTTGGTTATCGGTTGGCAACATTATTAGACCTCATTTCTATTTCGGAGAACATTCCGATTGACGATTCAGTTGTAGTTTCTCTTGTTCGCAGTGTAGTACTCTCGCAGTCTGTGTCTAACCATGGAGAAGTTTACTATTGCACAACGAGTGTTAATCGTCAAAATATTTTACCAGAGTGGAGAGAGTTATGCGGCTACTGTCAGGCGACTTCGCGGTACTCTAGGACGTAATGAAGCACCGAATGAATCAACAGTTCGCAGGCTCATGAAAAAGTTTTTTGAGACGGGTTCAACAGTCGACTTTAAAAGTTCTGGACGTCGTCGTTCTGGCCGAACTGAGCAGAACGTTGCGTTGGTTTGTGACAGTGTGGCTGTTAGCCCAGCAAAATCAATACGTCGCCGTTCTCAACAATTGGGTTTACGATGTTCTTCTGTACGGAGAACTCTTCGGTACGATCTCCAATATCACCCGTATAAAATTCAGTTGACGCAACATTTGAAAGTGGCAGACCACCAGAAGAGACGACAGTTTGTTGACTGGGTATTGAGAAAACGGCAGGATGATGACACCTTCGCAAACAAAATTGACGCCTTGTGACTTTCATCTTTGGGGTCATCTGAAGGCATTGGTGTATGCCAATAAACCCCGAAACATCAATGACTTGAAGGAGGAAATTCGACGGGTTATCGGGCAAATGGAAGTCGAAACTTGTCGTGCAGTAATATCCAATTTCATGGACAGAGTTGATGCGTGCCAGCGCAGTAGAGGAGGACACATGCATGACATCATTTTTCATACATGAAATCGGAAGGTAAGATGAACTTGTTGATGTATTTATTTTCAGTTTTTCAATAAAATAAATCTCTTAATTTGATATATCAAAACCGGCGCTCTTTTTGAATCACCCTATACAAATCATGTTTTGGAAGTTTTGTTAAACATTTGTTATTTTCTGTTAATCTACGTTTTAAGATCATAAATCCAGTATCCTGTTTCAAACAAGTTGAACATTTATTTTTACAGAATATTTAAGAAAAATTGTGCTAGAAATTTTGTGGGTTAGCACTTTCTTTTGGTGACCCCTTCAATTTTACTTTACTATAACAAGTTGTAACAATAATTTTATTAGTTAAACGGTTACATTTAATCGATTGTTTTCTTTTATTTTTAAAACGATTATTTTTAACGAATTCCTAAAATAGGTAAACTATTTTCTTTGGTTCTTTAAAATATACATAAATACAATACAGCTTCCCCCCTTTACCGCTCGTTAAAACCAAAGGCCAGCCTGTGGTGTAGTGGTAACTGGTTACTATGCCGGGGTCCTGGGTTTGATTCCCAATCAGGTCTGGGATTATTTTCATCTGTAAATCACCACATATCATTACCTACGCACAAGCCCAAGGCTTATGCAGGCATCATCACTCAATAAAAAAAAAAAAAAAAAAAAAAAAAATTGTGATTTGAGTAACTACAGTTGAGCCGTTGTTAGTTTGCTCCTCCTTCTGTCAACAAACAAAAGCCACCTACTACAGGGTGCACGCTACACTCCACCACTTTACAAATGTCTTATTCGTATTAACTATTTTTTTTAAATTATAACTAATTAAAGTACTAAAAACATCAGTCATGATATGATTTAGCTCTAACAATTTCATTAATAAAAATACTTTTAAAAGTATTTTGTTGTTACTTTTTAATCAGCGTGTACTCATTTTGATATAATGCTCAGTGACGTCATTATTTGTTTACATTAGAAGCAAACTAAGAAAGGCTGGACTGTAAATAAGCTGTTCTGACTGCCCTTAAGTCCCTATAATCCAGTATAATGTATGGGACATGTTTGTGTGAGAGGAGGTGAATGTGAAATAGTCAGTGTTGACTTTGTTCAGATGTTTGGATTTGTGTAGTCATTCTCAGTACGTACAAAGTATGTCTATTGCAATTGTAATACAATATCCAATGAACATTTTGTATAAAGTAATTATTTATTCATTCTTATTAATTATAAATAAATTTTAAGACAAATCTATTTTCTAGTACCATTCCGGTTGGAGTACAGTATTCAGAAGAACTAATGTCCCCTAGCAGTGGGAGTGAGAGAATGAATGCATAATGCTCTCACTCGCACAACCCATACGCGCGCCGTTCTAATAACATTGTTGTATAATTTTACTCATTGTTGTGAACAAGCGTTTATGCATCCAGTAAACTAACAACAGCAAGATAACGACTGTAGTATGTTTTCAGATTTGGATTATAACGGTAAAGACCTTTGGCGCATGTGTAGTTATGCCACATATCTCCCTCTCACTCGCTCGGCTATGGAACATTAGTTCGTCTCATACCTATATCTTATCTATTGAAATCCTTATCACTTTTAACACATTCCTTGTGGATTTGGTATAGGCCTACCTACCACATAAGGATTTTTGTGAGTGACGGCCGTGGTGAGGATACCACGGCCTCTGTCCCTACTAACCAATTCCATGAATCAAGGAACAACTTTCACACACTCTCAACTCAATATATTACAGTATTTCAACTATTACTACTGAACTACGACTCTGAAAAATCAGATCTACCAACCTTACTGACAAAAAAATTGAATAGTGTTTATGAAATATCCAAGTGGTAGTCCTACCACATCCGTAATTCGGTGAA
Organism: Catonia carolina; assembly: GCA_035578175.1. Lineage (NCBI taxonomy): Eukaryota > Metazoa > Arthropoda > Insecta > Hemiptera > Achilidae > Catonia > Catonia carolina. Next base: position 823,897 of record JAQMRL010000008.1, on the reverse strand, counting down.
GCTGTTTTACATCTCATTTAATTGTGTCGTAATTGATATTTGTTACGTACATTGACACTGCACTGAATGTGGTTGCGCCACAATTTGAATTTATAGTTGAAGGGTTGAGGGCGCTGCTGTCGTTTTTGTTGTAACCGCTGACCACACACACACACTCGCTCGCCAGTATGCGCTGCGGAGCGGACAGTCAGTCCGCAGCTTTTATTGTAGTGCACCGCTGCACCGCCTATACACGCACTCGGAAAACGGCCTACAACCGTGAAGGTCATGTGAAGAAACCGATCCTTGGAAGAAGACAGCAGTGCAGTGGGTATATTTATCCCTTATTCCTGTCTATCACCTTTTATCCCCCACTCATCACGAGTTCGATTCACACTGGGAAAGGAGGGTAAGAGGCTGCTTAATTTTGTATTTCTTTACATCGCATTCTGGGTATGTCAACCAAATTTTGTGTTTAGTTTAGCGTGAAAGTGATTTTCCTTATTTTTAAGCTAAACTGAGGTTGATTTTCATTTGCGTCTTTCACTCATGATTAAAATTAGGTTGTGTTTATTGAGGTTTGTTGTTGGTTTATTTCTAATGTTAGGTTTATTGTTAATTATTTGCATTGGCAAGAGAAAGTTGTGTGAGTGTTTCACACCAGATTTTTTGTATTTCTTTACCTAGCATTCCGGGTATGTCAACCAAATAAATAGGGCACAAGACGCGCAACGCATACAGTTCACTGCTCTGGAGGAGGGTCCCATGGGATCCTTCGTTTGATTTTGTTTTTGTGTCCTCTCGGGGACAAACACACCGCACCATGCTCGTGTCCGGGCTACCAGAATGTGTTAAGCATCGATAATCCACCAACACTGAAGCAATGTTGTAATGAAAACGTTTATCCTTTAATTTGTTTTAATTTTTACTTTCTCTTGCCTGTATGAATCTATAGGAAGGAAAGTATTGTTTTCATGTAGATATTAAAAATTCGAGTTTTCACTGGATCTACATGTTTTCAGACCCCCTGAACCCAAAAAACCATGTTTTTAGCGATTGGTCTGTGAGTGTGTGTGAACAGAATATCTCAAGAATGGAACATCGTACGAACTTGAAACTTAACTTACATACCACTACCGGACTCGACACGATCATTTTTATCAAAATCGGTCAACCGGAAGTAGTAGTTTATTCGTATAATTTTTCACTTTTTTGCGATTTTCTCAAAAACTGGTCCTACAATTTTTTTAAAAATCGCCAGGTTTATTAAAATGTTCATGCTCTACAAGATAAGATAGGCGCCATGTTTGCTGAAATTCTGGTGAGGCTGTTTTCACGTAAAAAAATTGTTCTTTTAAGATCGCGGCTTTAATATGCATTGTAGCACAAAAATTTATGTAATAAAAGTTGTAGAGAATTTAAAATTCTACTTTTATTTTAAACATTTTTTTGTATAACGATTAGTTTAGCGATAATTAGCGATTCTCTGTTCTTTCTCATGAAAACGTGTGAAAAATTCGATTGTTTTAGGATTTAGGCGTAGGTTTGAATTTTCCAACAAAAGTGTATATAAAAAAATTTATAGGAAATTAAAAGATCCACAACTTCTTTTTAAAGCATTTTTCTCTACAGAGTCTATTTTAGAGTGAAAGAGTGATTTTCCGTATTTCCAAGCCAAACTGAGGTTGATTTTCATTTTGCGTCTTTCATTATATGATTAAAATAAGGTTATGTTTATTGAGGTTAGTTTTTTGTTTATTTCTAATGTTTTATTACTAATGTATTTGCATTGGCAAAAGAAAGTTGTGTGACTTGTTTCACACTAGAATTTTACTTTTGTATACGGAATATACGATATGTTATTAATAATATTTTGTGCGGCCCTTGGTGAAACTTTACTAATGTGGTGTGGCCAAACTGTTTATTGAGTAATCTTTATTTCAAAACAAAAAATCTGGTGTAAAACACTCACACAACTTTCTCTTGCCAATGCAAATAATTAACAATAAACCTAACATTAGAAATAAAAAAAACTTACCTCAATAAACATAACCTAATTTTTTATATGAGTGAAAGACGCAAAATGAAAATCAACCTCAATTTGGCTTAAAAATTCGGAAAATCACTCTTTCATGCTAAACTAGGCTCTGTAAAGAAAAATGCTTTAAATAAAAGTTGTAGATCTTTTAATTTATTATAATTTTGGTTATATACACTTTTGTCGTAAAATGCATACTAAGGCCGAAATCTTAACAAAATCGATTTTTCCCACGTTTTCGTGAAAAAAAAAACAGAAAATCGCTAATTAGTGGTAAACCAAGCGTTATGCAAACAAATGTTTGAAATAAAAGTTGTAGGATTTTAAATTCTCTACAACTTTTATCATATAAAATTTTGCGCTAAAATGCATATTAAAGCCGCAATCTAAAACAAAAACGATTTTTTTACGTGAAAAAGCTTCACTAAGAATTTCAGCAGAGATGGCGCCTACCCTATCTTGTAGAGCATAAAAATTTTAGTAAATGAGGCGATTTTAAAAAAAATCGTAGGAGCAATAAAGTGAAAAATGACACGATTAAACTACTACATCCGGATGACCGATTTTGATGAAAATGTTAGTGACGGGTCCGGTAGTGGTGTCTAACTTAAGTTTCAAGTTCGTACGATGTTCAGTTCTTAAGATATTCTGAACCCACCGGGTTGGTCTAGAGGTTTTGCCAAAATCAGCTGTTTTTCGGAGACGAAGGTTCCTGGCTCAAATCTTAGTAAAGGTAGTTACTTTTATTCGGATTTGGATACAAGACTGTGGTTACCGGTGTACTTTGATGGTTGGGGTTCAATTAAATATACTCTCTCAGGAATGGTCGGCCTGGGTCTGTACAAGACTACACCTCATTTACACGTCATACATAATATCATCCTCATCTCATTGGGTCATGGGGTTGCTTATTGTTCTCAATTGAACAGATTGCAAAATACACAAATTAGGAATAAAAAAAAGATATTCTGTTCACACACATACACACACACACAGACCAATTGCTAAAAACATGTTTTTTTGGGTTCAGGGGGTCTGAAAACGTGTAGATCCGTATAGTGAAAACTCGATTTCGAAAAATCGACTTGAAAAGAATACTTACCTTTCTATAGATTCACATAGGCAAGAGAAAATAAAAAAATTACGTTTGTTTTACATTTTAATAAAGGTGTTTCTAATAAAGTTAGTCGTTTCAAATTCAATACTAGTCGACTACTTCGAATAAACACTATTCGCACTAATCGATTAGTCGATTTCTGTGATTATCCCCACCCCAATCCATTAGTCGCCATTTTAAATGACAGCTGTCTTGGATGAAGAGCTGTAATTGTCGGCATTTTGGATTGTTCGTTGTATTATTTTCGCTAAGTGTATAGTAAATAACTTAAAAGTGTGCTTGTTTTGAGTGCTTAACTATGGCAGAATACCTTGCCTCAATTTTTGGTACTGAAAAAGATAAGTAAGTAATAGCTATATCCATAAAATTGTAATTTTTTTATTATACGTAAAGCATAACCTAGCTTATAATTTCTGTTTAAACAATAATAATAATTCATTCGAAATGTAATCTATCAATTTTAAAACATTATTTGATTGTGTAATTTAATTTTATTATAAGTATTCACTTTAATATTTTGTCTGTAGATTTATTAAGAAAATACGCCGATCATTTTGAGGTTAGCAGAGTTTTAGAGCGACCACTGGGTACATATTATTTTCTACCGTAGTGTTATGTTTTGGAAGGAAATACATCATTAAATAATTTATATAATTTCATTATTTTATTTAACATAGGTTATTTTCAAGAAAAACCTTCACTGTGTTTTGCATTTTGCATTTCGGTTTGCGGTTGTTTTTCCCGTAGTTACGCCACTATTGTTTTTTACTAGTAGGCCTACTGGTGGAACGTGTAAAATAGGGAGTTACTTAAATTATAAGATTTCAAGATTGATCTAGTTTGAAGCACTTATTTATCCCTAGGTATTATTTAATTAAATTGCTGAAATTCTCTGACCACACTATTCAAATACATTTTTTTCTTAAATAAATTTGTAGAAAATTTAATTCTGATAAGATTCATGTGAATTACTCAGGAAAAATATAAATAATGGATATTGAAATTTCGCTTTATTTAAAATCAAAACAGATGCACATAAAATGTACATTCACTCTTAACCCAATATTTTGAATTTTGATGAGTGATGCCCACAGCAGTCCCTTGATTGAGCCTTACGCCCACCGGACCCAACGAAGCACTACTGCGAGGGAAGAAGATGACGTCTCCGCTGGACAACGACATGCCGTGTCGCCCAGCTCTTCGTTTGACGACCACCCCTTAAATGGCCCTTTTCAGGGCCACAAAATAAATAAGGTTTGCCACTTAATGTCACCATCACATAGTGCCTGCCGCACGGTGTTAATCTTGAGTTTATTTGTTTGATTTTTCAGAGTCAACTGTTCGTTTTATTTCAAAATTGGAGCATGTCGTCATGGTGATAGATGTTCAAGAATCCATAATAAGCCTACTTTCAGTCAGGTAAATATGTCTTTAGTTTAATGTGTAGCTTGATTCACAGCTTCGTGTAGTTGTTGTGGAATGCAGTGTGTTGTTATAGTAGTGGGACAATGAATGAGTGTTAGTAGTGTTTGACAGCTGATGCATTTGTAGTGGTAGCGTCTACTAACTAAACTAAAAACATATTCTTTTCATCCGGCGCATTAATTTAACAAATACCTACCTGGTTATTAACTTGGTCGGATTCATAATACTTAACTTACCAATTTATATCGAAATATGTTAATAAATAAATGTAATAAATACAAACAAATATTTTAATTACGGAAAGTTTGAAAATGAATGTTTGTATTAGAGTAATACAACAGTCGTATTCCCAGCATGCATCACTCGTTCAATATAGGTACCTCACCTGTACCCCCTTCACCCCACAGCTACATCCAGCTGGGACCCGCCTGCCTATACTTTTATACTTTTGGTAAACCACCTCACTCCTCTCCCTTTACTTAGTAAAACCTCTGCAGGTTCAAACCAGCCAACCAGGCTGATCACCTAAACACACATACACATTTTCAGACCCCCTCAATCCAAAAAAATAAAACATGTTTTTAGTAGCGATTGGTGTGTGTGTGTGTGTGTGTGTGTGTGTGTGTGTGTGTGTGTGTGTGTGTGTGTGTGTACAAAATATCTCAAGAATGGAATAGCATACACAGTTGAGACTTGTAATTTAAGTTAGGTTTTTTTTTTTGTCATCAGTCTCTCAACTGGTTTGATGCAGTTCTCCAACCTGTTCTATCTTGCGCAAGTCGTTTCATATCTACATACCTGTAACACCCTACATCTTTTGTAATTTGCTTTACATATTCTAATCTTTGCCTCCCTCTACAATTTACTCCCTCAATGTTACCCTCCATTATTGAGAGCCCAATACCTGGATGTCTTAGGATATGCCCCACTAGCCTATCCCTTCTTTTGGTAAGATGCTTCCATATACTTCTTTTTTCATCCACTCGCCTAAGAACCTCTAAATTACTTATTTTGTCCACCCACCTAATCTTTAACATTTTCCTATAACACCACATTTCAAAAGCTTCTATCCTCTTCCGTTCTACAGCCCCTATCACCCACATTTCACTTCCGTATAATGCTACACTCTAAACATAATGTTTTAAGAAATTTTTCCTAACCTGTAAATCAATGTTTGTAGTCAGTAAGGTGTTTTTCATTTCAAAGGCTTTTCTAGCTTGACCAATTCTACTCTTGATATCAGTTGTGCTTCTACCATCCTTTGTTATTTTACTCCCTAGATAGCAGAATTCCCCAACTTCCTGTATGTTTTCGTTGCCTACTCTTAAATTTCCCATCTCTTCTAACCACTCTTGCTGCTGCACAACACTTTCGTTTTGTTCTTTTAAGTTAGGTACAGGCCTGTTACTAAATTGTAGCTCCTCTGCACAAAGTGAAGGACAATCAAGAACGGGACAAATAGACCTCTACAATTTTGTAGTTAACAGATGACTTTTAATATTATTTTTTTATTTTTTTTTTTTTTAACGTCGCATCAACTGCAACGGTCATTAGCGAAGACGTTGGGGTGTAACTTTTTTGTACAATGGAGGATGAAATGATTTTTTTTTGTAACGTATGAAAATATGCCGCACCTGAGTGAGATTCGAACCCAGGACCGCATGATGAGAGGCGAGCACGTTACCAACTGCGCCAATGCGGCTGGCTAATATTATTATTATTACCAATAATGTGATAATTTAAATAAAATCATATTTATACACAATTTTTTTTGTCATCAGTCTCTCGACTGGTTTGATGCAGTTCTCCAAGCTGTCTATCTTGCGCAAGTCGTTTCATATCTACATACCTGTAACACCCGACATATTTTGTAATTTGCTAATCTTTGCCTCCCTTTTCAATTTACTCCCTCAATATTACCCTCCATCATTGATAGATGTCTTAAGATATGCCCCACTAGCCTATCCCTTCTTTTGGTAAGATGCTTCCGTATATTTTTTTTTTCTATCCACTCGCCTAAGAACCTCTAAATTACTTATTTTGTCCACCCACCTAATCTTTTAACATTTTCCTATAACATCGCATTTCAAAAGCTTCTATCCTCTTCTTTTTTACAGCCCCTATCACCCACGTTTCACTTTTGTATAATGCTGCACTCCAAACATAATGTTTTAAGAAATTTTTCCTAATCTGTAAATCAATGTTTGTAGTCGGTAAGGTGTTTTTCATTTCAAAGGCTTTTCTAGCTTGAGCAATTCTACTTCTGATATCACTTGTTATACACAATATATAATCATTTATCGTAATTATTAATATATCCTAAAAAAAAAATACTTTGTTATAAAATTACAATAAAAATATATGTTGGTTGTCATCATAAAAACTAAACTATTTTTCAAAGTTGATGAGCTCTCTTTACATATGCATTGCCCCCCCCCCCACCCACCCACTTCATAGCTAGCCATTCACTTGCCACCAACTACGCCAATACTTGCTCTCCTACCTCTGTTAAATATAGGGTGATTCAAAAAGAGCGCCGGTTTTGATATATCAAATTAAGAGATTTATTTTATTGAAAAACTGAAAATAAATACATCAACAAGTTCATCTTACCTTCTGATTTCATGTATGAAAAATGATGTCGTGCATGTGTCCTCCTCTACTGCGCTGGCACGCATCAACTCTGTCCATGAAATTGGATATCACTGCACGACAAGTTTCGACTTCCATTTGCCCGATAACCCGTCGAATTAAACCCCACATACGGCAGTTCTGTTTATTAACAAAACCGTTTAAGTGGAAGTGCGCCTCATCACTGAAAATGATTTTGTTTGCGAAGGTGTCATCATCCTGCCGTTTTCTCAATACCCAGTCAACAAACTGTCGTCTCTTCTGGTGGTCTGCCACTTTCAAATGTTGCGTCAACTGAATTTTATACGGGTGATATTGGAGATCATACCGAAGAATTCTACGTACAGAAGAACATCGTAAACCCAATTGTTGAGAATGGCGACGTATTGATTTTGCTGGCCTAACAGCCACACTGTCACGAACCAACGCAACGTTCTGCTCAGTTCGGCCAGAACGACGACGTCCAGAACTTTTAAGGTCGACTGTTGAACCCGACTCAAAAAACTTTTTCATGAGCCTGCGAACTGTTGATTCATTCGGTGCTTCATTGTGTCCCAGAGTTTTAGGTCGCGGTGAGGAGGGGCTGCAGAAGCCTGAACGGCCTGGTTGTAAAGAAGAAAGAAGAACTTAATAGGAATACAACATCCATAAAGTCGCGGACTCTAGCGTGCACCTTGTAGTAGGTGGCTTTGGTTTGTTGACAGTAGGAGCAAACTAACAACGGCTGAACTATAATTTCACTATCTTTCACAAACGATATAGAGCGCTAGTACGTAGCTTCAAAGTAGTCTACGCGTATTATCACCAACGTGAAGTGACGTCGTCGTTAGTTACGGTGGCCCATGTGCTCGCTCGAATAACCTATAAATCTAATGAATTTTTATGTGTTTATAGGTATTTTAGAAGTGAATTTTACAAGTGTTTATTTTATGAGTATTTTTTAAGTAATTTTATAGAAAAGAATTATTCAGTTATGTAAATGAAACAATTATGGACTTATATTTTATTTTATGGACTTACAGACTTTATTTCAATAATACAACTTTAAGATAGGTTAGGTAACTAATTGTTTTAAATTATGAATAAAATATATTTTACATGCAAAAATGTCGCTTTTAATATCATATTTGGTCATAATTAGCTGTAATAATAATTGTGTTAAAGCGAAAAAAAAATAAAGCAAAATAGTATTCATTTCTGAAAAAAAAATTTACTGGTAAGGGGTTGTTCTTACACATAGTTTATCCACTTTTAACCCTTTGTAGGGTATAAGGACTTGAATATTGTATTTCTAGTGCCAGAACAGGTACACTTACCGAGGAACGTTTATTGAAATGAATCGCATAATGTTTAGTGGTAAGAATGCTTATTAAGGGGAGACTGCATGATGGTTTTTCACTCAAAATTTTAATTTTTGTTTTTTATATTTTTCAATAGTTTAGGCCAGTGGTTCCCAACCTGGGGGCGATCGTCCCCTGGTGGGCGATTTGGGGTCGCAGGGGGGCGATAAATTTGTGGGGGGCGATAGGGGTCGATGAGTATTGAAAGACAGAAAAATAAAACTGTACTACAGGGTAGAATCTTTACTGTCGCGGATACATGTTTTTTTTACAAACAAATAGTTTAGTTTTTACAAACAAATAAACTAAACTCTTTGTTGACATTTTTTATGGTCGAGCTCGTACACATGAGATGAAGAATTCTGGACACAGCTGCTTTGGTTGATTATTTGTTGTGAACAATAATAAATCTTTTTTACAGAATAACATACTTTATTATTTATCAACACATTACTTCAAATTAAATTAGGTATACGATGCTAAGAGAAGGGGGCGATAGGTGTAAGTCATCCTTCACAAAGGGGCAAAGCCCCATAAAAGGTTGGGAACCACTGGTTTAGGCCTAGATCTACCAGAAAAACATTAAATTAATATCAAAAGAATACTTTTTTTTATAAAAAAAATCTAGTCTTTATCAGGTTTACGCAGAAAAATTATGTTACGAAGAACGAATATTTTTGCATAATTTTATACTGCTCGTTTTAGTGTAAAGAAAATTTTAATTTTTAAAATATCTGCATCATGGTTTTTTCTATTCTCAGTTGTTGGTTCACCGTTCTAAACAACTGTTGATGGGAAATTTACTTGTTTGTGTACATATTGTTTTTGATTTGTGCCTTCTTGTTTCTTACCTTTTTACCGTAAATTTAGATTTTTACTTTCTCTTGCCTATATGAATATATAGGAAGGAATGTATTGTTTTCATGTCGATTTTTCGAAATTGAGTTTTCACCGGATCTATACGTTTTCAGACCCCCTGAACCCAAAAAACATGTTTTTAGCGATTGGTCTGTGTGTGTGTGTGTGTGTGTGTGTGTGTGTGTGTGTGTGCGCGCGCGCGTGCGTGTGTATGTGTGTGTGTGTGTGTGTGTGTGTGTGTGTGTGTATGCGTGTGTGTGTGTGTGTGTGTGTCTGTGTGTGAACAGAATATCTCAAGAACGGAACATCGTACGAACTTGAAACTTGAAACTTAAGTTACATACCACTACCGGACCTGACACGAACATTTTCATCAAAATCGGTCAACCGGAAGTAGTAGTAACTTAGTTTATTCCTATAATTTTTCGCTTTTTTGCAATTTTCTCAAAAACAGGTCCTACGATTTTTTTTAAAATCGCCTGGTTTACTTAATTTTTTATTCTCTACAAGATAGGGTAGGCGCCATGTTTGCTGAAATTCTGCGTGAGGCTGTTCTTACGTAAAAACATTTTATTTTTAAGATTGCGGCTTTAATATGCATTTTAGCGCAAAACGTTATATAAAATAAGTTGTAGAGAATTTAAAATCCTACAACTTTTATTTCAAACATTTTTTTGTATAACGCTTAGTTTAGCGGTAATTTGCGATTTTCTGTTTTTTTCTCACGAAAACGTGAGAAAAATCTATTTTTTTAACATTTCGTCCTTGGTATGCATTTTACGACAAAAGTGTATATAATTAAATTTATAGAAAATTAAAAGATCTACAACTTTTATTTAAAGCATTTTTCTCTACAGAGCCTAGTTTAGAGAGAAAGAGTGATTTTTCGTATTTCTAAGCCAAACTGAGGTCGATTTTCATTTTGCGTCTTTCATATATGATTAAAATAAGGTTATGTTTATTGAGGTTAGTTTGTGTGTTTATTTGTAATGTTTTATTACTAATGTTAGGTTTATTGTTAATTATTTGCACTGGCAAGAGAAAGTTGTGTGAGTGTTTCAAACCAGATTTTTAACACTCACGTACATTTGTCGTAGAAACCAATAAACGAACGTACCAGGCTGAAATTTTTACCGGTTAATTATCTTGTATATCCACATCTTTGTATATACCGACATCTTTATGACTTCCTCAGGTGCTCCAAAAATTAGTAATACGCAAAACAATTTGTAAAAATTTTATGCTTTTGTAATTTAAAAAAAAAAAAAAATGGTATGGTCCAAGGATTAAATTGAAAAAATTTCAGTAGCTCGAGAAGAAATGCAACACCTATAGTGTGTAAAGTTTAATTTCGCTACATGTGTGACTGTTGCACATCTGAGTTTCTACTGCTTGAGTCCCAGCTGGGTGTAGTTGCCGGGTGAAGGGTACAGGTGAGGTATAATGAATGAGTGACGCATTCTGGGAGAACGATTATTGTATTACTCTGATACAAAACATTAGTTTTCAAACTTTCCATATTTAAAATATTTGTTTGTATTTATTTACATGTTTTGATATGAATTGGTAAGTTAAATATTATGAATCCGACCAAGTTAATAACCCTGTAGTAGGTATTTGTTAAATTAATGCGCCGGATGATAAGAATATGTTTTTTAGTCTAGTTAGTAGACGCTACCACTACAAATGCAACAGCTGTGAAACACTACTAACACTCAGTCATTCTGCCACTACTATAACAACGCACTCCATTCCTTAGAACTATTGCTTGAGTCCCAGCGGGGTGTAGTTGTGGGGTGAAGGATACGGGAGAGGTATAATGAATGAGTGACTCATTCTGGGAGAACGATTGTTAAATTACTCTGATACAAAACATTCGTTTTCAAACTTTCCATATTTAACATATTTGTTTGTATTTATTACATTTATTTATTTTGATATGAGTTGTTATTTTGATATTATGATTCCGACCAAGTTAATAACCCTGTAGTAGGTATTTGTTAAATTAATGCGCCGGATTATAAGAATATGTTTTTAGTGTAGTTAGTAGACACTATCACTACAAATGCCATGAGCTGTGAAACACTACTAACACTCATTCATTCTCCCACTACTATAACAACGCACGCACTGCATTCCACAACAACTACACGCAGCTGCGACTCAAGCGGTAGGTGACATTTGAGTTTGAAATGGAAGAAGAAGGTTAGTGTAGTGTTGTTATGTGTGTGTGTTGTTAATGAAGTGCATTTTGTTGTTGTGTTTACAGTATGGTGAGATAGAGGAGATGAACGTGTGCGATAATCTTGGTGACCATCTAGTTGGCAATGTTTACATCAAAGTAAGTAGTAAACAATTCAATAAATCCCCCCCCTCACAAAATGTTTCAAGCGACGAGCATACAATTTTAAATAATTACGCGAAGAATGACGATCAAAGTTTTTTTTTGGTAAAAATGTTTTGTTCACCCCCTGCTTTGTTGTACTTTTGTAAAATTTCAGAACAGGCTTCTTATTTTTAGACTTATAAGGCAAGCTGACTGCATTGGCGGCAGCTTGGGTTTGAATCCCATTAGGGCACGACATATTTTCATACGTTACAAAAAATCATTTCATCCTTCACCGTCTGCATTAGCAGTAACTGCAGAACAGTCGGACGTTAAACCAAAAAAAAAAAAAAATGCATTGGCGTAGTTGGTAACGTGCTCGCCTCTCATCATGCTGTCTTAAGTTTGAATCCCATTCAGGCATGGCATATTTTCATACGTTAAAAAAAATTTTTTTTTATCTTTCACCGTCTGCATTAGCAGTAATTGCAGAACAGTCGGACGTTAAACAAAAAAAAAGAAAAAATATAAGGCAAACCAGTGTTTCTTGACTCTTTCTTTCCAATTCCCCACGTGTAATTTTAGCTTTTTTCCTACTGTTTGTATTTCTATATGTATTTTCTTTATGTTTTTGGTTCATGGGAAGTAAGGACGTGCTAATCGAGGTATCCATTTTTTGGCCGGTGGAACTTTTTACTGCTCACAGCGTGTAGAGTCGCACCAATCCCACTGATTTTAATAGATGAAATTAATGCTACCAACTTAAAAATATTAAAAATCCAAGTTTACCAGAGGTTACCCCACTCTTGGGGGGTCCAGACGACAACTGACCCTGGAGCTTCAAGGCCAAGGGGAAAATTGGCCTCTCATGGAACGTTTGAGTTTGTATCGCGAGGTGCATGCCCGGGCGGTGTGGGGGTTCCTTGACGAGGTAGCTACATTCTACCGTCGTCATGTAGTATAACTAAGGGTTTGTGTCTCGGCTATCGTCAAGGGCACTGAAGTCAAAATTACATAGGCCTATGGTGAACAAACACTTGCTGGACAAATTTAAAGGCGACTAGGTCCTAACCAATATTTTATATTATTAGCTAATTTCATTTTAATCTTCGACAAGTTCTCTGACTGTTAGGACCCAAATATTTTCTGACGCGGGCCTTGAGCCCAAAGAGGCACCCTGACAAGAGGGTGAGCAGTGCACACTCCCCAGGTCGGGCGACCTGGCTCCAACTCGCCCTCGAAAATTTTAATTCTTAACTAGTTTTAATTCTCAAGTAAGGTGACTGTCGCTGCCGTCACAAAGTTTCATAAGAGTTGTTGGGAACGGCCTCCAGGTGTATACCTTCTGGCGACCAATTGGAGGGGAGCTGGTGGGACCAATCCCACCAAACCATTGCCATTACCAGAGGTTAATATCGTTTAAAACATTTTTCACCCACAATTCCCCATTTATGCAATTTTGTCGCTTAGAACATTTTGCGGGCGGGGATCTATTTAATAAATAAATCATCTTAGATTCTATTACAGTTCAGCCGTTCTTAGTTTGCTCTTACTGTCAACAAACAAAATCCACCTTCTACAGGGTGCACACTAGAGTCTATGACTTTACGGATGTCGTATTTTGATTAAGTTAACTATGTTTTAAATTATAACTACTTGAAACATCAGTCATAATATGATGTAGGCCTAATAATTTCATTTATAAAAATACTTTTAAAAGTATTTTGTATTTAAATACTTTTTAATCAGCGTGTACACATTTTGATATAATGCGCATGCTCAGTGACGTCATTATTTGTTTACAGTAGGAGCAAACTAACAGAGGCTGGACTTTATATAGTTTGGGTAGTACCCTTGACTTGTACAAAAATAGTACAAGTAAAACACTACTACTATTAACGAAATCTCTGACAGTAGTAGTGACGTAATGCATACCTCTCAGCTGCACAAAGCTTGGGAACAACGGGCATTATGTCAGTGTTAAGTTGCCAAAATCTGGCCATTTATAAAAAAATGTTGTTTTAACTTTTCACTGGTTCTAATTATTACTGGAGCGTATTGTCGCCAACCGGGGCCAACGACATGTGGCGAAACCTTGTCTGTAAAATTGGTGGCCCTGAAAAGAACCGTTTAATTGTGTTGGTGGCCCTGAAAAGGGCCGTTGTTGACGGTCGGAAGCGGCGAGCCGGCGTGATAGAAGCAGAGCCTGAAGAGTGACGGCTCGGCAACCGGGTTCAGGCGTAGCCTTCCCTCAGTGGCAGTTGGGTCCCCACTGCAGCGTGGCAGTGGTGGCCCCCAGAGCCCCGCAGTGTCCGGTCGGCGTAGGCCGTCTGCCGGTAGCGCGGCCGAGGCGGCTCTCTCCGGGCTGGCGAAGGCTGACCGGTGCGGGAATGATGCGTCCACCACCGGTAGCTTAGACCAGGGATGGTGCGTCTAGTCTCGTCTTCTTCTGGCTGGAGCTCTTCTTTCTTGTTGTCCGGTTGAGAGTTCGGCGAAGAGTAAGTCTCGCGGACGAGGGTCATCTCTTAAATACCTCTCAAGGTGGTGGGGAGAGGCTGTAGGCAGGTAGTGGGAGTGTGTGCAGACGCTAATATTGGAAGCGCAGGCGGCGACAATATAAAATATCATAAAAACGATTAATTAGATTATTTCATGATTAAACTTGAAATGGTTGGAATAAAAGGAGATTCTTCGTAATGTTTGATATTTTCACTAGGGCATTCGCCAAAAAAAAAGAAGAAAATCATGTTACAATGTCTTATATTAGTGTTAGTAATAATTATCATGTGCCCATAATAGACAGGAGGAGTGTCAAATTATTTACACTCAATCTGTTAGTTGCAGGGCAAAAATAAATAGTTGTGTTTCTTATCACGTGGTCAGCCAATTAAATGAGTGAATCATTTAAGAAGAGAAGAGGTAGAGGTGTACTGTGACACTAATCACAGTTATCTCCTCTCAAAGTAATGAATTTCATTATACAGTTGGATTGTGTGGTGAATGAAGTGAAGGTGTCATTTGCAGAGTGGCCCCGGCATGGTGATAAGTGTACTTTTCCACTCAGTGAGTTGTGACAATGGTAAACCATCTCACTCCTCATTTTACTTAGTAAAACCTCTACACGTTCAAACCAGCCTACAGGGTGATCACCTAAACAACAACAACAACAATAATTATCATAGCTTCTAAATAGCACCCTAGGGTTTGTTGCAAACGACGAAACCAAGGCGAAATATGTCCACTTGTAGATGACTCAAAAGCAAAGGAGACATGGCTACGTAACCAGTACTATAGTACAAAATATAAAAATCTGTAGTGAAACACTCACACAATGTTCTCTTGCCAATGCAAATAATGAACAATATAACCTAACATTAATAATAAAACATCAGAAATAAACAAAAAACCTAACCTTATTTTAATTATGAGTGAAAGACGCATAATGAAAATCAACCAGTTTAGCTTAGAAATACGGAAAATCACTCTTTCACGCTAAACTAGGCTCTGTAGAGAAAAATGCTTTAAATAAAAGTTGTACATCTTTTAATTTCCTATAAATTTGATTATATACAACTTTGTCGTAAAATACATGCTAAGGCTGAAATCTTTAAAATATCGATTTTTCACACGTTTTCGTGAGAAAAAACCGAAAATCTCTAATTACTGCTAAACTAAGCATTATACAAAACAATGTTTGGAATAAAAGTTGTAGGATTTTTAATTCTCTACAACTTTTATTATATAAATTTTTGCCCTAAAATGCATATTAAAGCTGTAATCTTAGGAAAACAATGTTTTTACGTGAAAATAGCCTCACCAAAAATTTTAGCAAACATAGCGCCTACCCTATCTTGTAGAGCATAAAAAATTAAGTAAACCAGGCACTTTTAAAAAAAAACTGTAGGACCAGTTTTTGAGAAAATCGCAAAAAAGTGAAAAATGACACGAATAAACTACTACTTCCGGTTGACCGATTTTGATGAAAATGTTCGTGTTGTGTCCGGTAGTGGTATGTAACTTAAGTTTCAAGTTTCAAGTTCGCACGATGTTCCGTTCTTGAGATATTCTGTATACACATACACCCACACTCACACAGACCAATAGGTAAAAAGCAGTTGTGTGTGTGGGTGTGAGGGGGTCTGTTTAGGT